>CABFVX010004443.1:0-65509 GCA_902151425.1 Timema shepardi | reverse complement strand
CTACCATTACACATTAGTGTAAGTGCGTATAACCCGAACGGGTAGTAAGACGCGGTGCTAATAATAATAATAATAATAATAATAAAGTAAGTCGCTCATACCTAATAGTCTTACTAGAATTGGAGATAGCAAAATGGTAAAAATGGAAAGAGACTTTTAATTATTAAAAAGTGAATCCATTTTAAAACACAATTCTAATTTAAAAAAAGAGGAAGGAGGTAGGTTGAAAAAGAGACTACACATTTCATTAATTTTAATTATCTCTTGTTAATCATAATTATTGCTATTACTACCGTTGATATCCTATACAAAAGAACTATCGCGTACGCACTAAAATGGTTGACGCTACTAGAAGGTCGTCAGGGGCAACCAGACCTCCATCGCGACTGATCTAATTGAACTACGCTCTAATTTCCTGGGCGTAGCTATGTCTGTGATCAGCGAGGGATTGTACAAGTACAGGCTTTGTACAGAGATTTGAGTTTATACAATCCCGCCGGAGAGGAATAAACAAGTTACACAATACGGGGAAAATAGCTCTTAAGGCGGGGTACTAGTGACCGTAAGTTAAGGGCAGTATTTTTTAATTTTTTATAGCATAAACATTTTTGACCAAAATAAATAAAAATATTTCTTCCATAAAGACATGTAGTTTAGTTTTCTGCACATGCCAATCTCAACAATTGTTGAATATCTGTCAAAGTTCTTCTGGGATTTAATGACTACTTTTTATCTTTATTTAAAAAGTTTGTCATATTATACCACTCTGCTCATGACAAATACCCAACAACTGTTGATATCACCATGTAAATAACACTAAACTTTGTGTTTAAATAGAATAAATATTTGATGTGTTTTGGACATAAAAAGTTTATGCTATAAAAACCGCAAAATGAATGCACTAAACTCGCGCTCACTAGGACCCCACCTTAAGACAGTTAAGGGCTCTCGAATCCATGGGAAATGACCCAGAAAATTGAAAGACAGAACATATCAACTTTGTTTCGGGAGGTTGGGTTGGTATTTACTAATAATGGTTATTTAAACATAAGTCCTTGCCCTCTCAGATGTTATTATCGTTACTTTATTTATGTCTTAACATTTCTCTTTAGATTTCAAGTTGAAATTTCACTATAGGTTCAAGTTAAGTCGAGTGCCGAGTGCAAGTCTAAAACCTATTTTATAGGATGGTGGGTGGGTGAGAGGGTGAAAGGCATGTTGTGGCTTAACAAATGACCAAAGTATCCTTCCGCGCCAACAAGAACAGATGGATCACGGAAACCATAGATGGTTACAGGACAGGTCTTGCGTAAAAATCATACGTTTGAAAATATCAGTTTTCTCGAGAACGAGTGAAATGTTTATTTTAATATTTTCAACACTCCTTCTAAGATAATGTATCGATGTTTATTAATTGTTACATTTTTTTATCTTTTGTTATGAATCTGGCAGTTTTCTATTGAAAAATGTCAATTTTTATCGATATCTGATCACTATTAAAATTATAGAGGTGTGTATATAAAAAGTATAGCTTAATCAACATTCTTCTATTCTAGAACAAAGCATTTCCGAAAAGAACATTGCAAAACAATAAAAATTCTTGAAGATAACCGTTTGTTCCCATGACTGTGCATTTACACGCCAAATGAAAAGGGCCAATTGCCTTAAAAAGAAAACAAATGAAAACGACACTCATAAATGCATTGCATTCATAGAGAATAATCGTTGTTCATACGACTTAAGACGCCAATAAATGTCAAACTAATAAATAACGACATATGTCGTTTGATCTATTTTTAAAGAATGTCATTGTTAAATTTCGTTAATATTGGCCCCACGAATTTGGCAGTGATAGCGGAACAGACAGACAGGCTCGAGTTAAAAATACCCGACCAGATTGCCCAAAAATCTACACTAATGGGATGCAAATCATGAAGTGAACCTGTATTCGCGTAGATTGAGGGTGCGAAACATATAAGGGGAAAAAAAACTTAAATATAACCGGCTGGTATTCGAACCTTGGCCTTCCCGTTACCGGAAAATAATAAAGGACGAGAGAGTACGTTAAACGTTAATTAGGTGTTTAATTTGTTAACACACTAAGAAAAACCCTCCATTTGGTATAACTCGCCTAATTTAAAATATGTATATACATTTCTAGATACAAAGGAATGCAACGTTTAATGGAAGTGCAAAGAGAGAAAGGATTTTACACAATTTGGGCAACCCCGGGAACACGTAATTTCAAAACATTTAAAAAATAAATAGTACTTACTTAAAAAAAATTATTTCTCTATTTTTTATCACGTAAAAAGGGCGTGTTTAGTATTGGTGAGGTAGACCGTAAAATATTCCCTCACGTTAAAATCATATTAAAACCCCTTCGTGTAGCACACAAATATAAAAACAAAGTCTAACTCTGACAAAATAGATTTAAAAACAAACGAAGCGTAAAAGTAATTACGGACTTCGCCAACTAAGCGGAAATCTATATCCGATATATATAGCTAGTATGCTTTCCTAATTGGGGGTAGTTGTAGGCTTACATATCCTATCAAGTAGTTATAGCACCCTTGTATATTCCAATTTTCATATATATAACCTTATCTGACAATTACATAAATCCTTTGTTTCAATTGTGAGCAAAAACTTGTAACACAAGCGTATTGTGGAGCCGCTGCCTTTTCCGGACGCTTGTGAAAAAGAGGGGCTCAGGTGCACTCTTCATCCACTGCTATGCTCAAAAACTAAATCTTATTCTTTATCAGTTTGTGAATCATTTAAGAGAATGCAAGATATTTTTAAGACATTGAGTGGCATCCCAAATTTATTTTCACATTAATCGAAACGATTTAATGCTCTTAATCAATCTGAGGTAAATAAGCGGTTTCCAACAGTTGTCAGTGCAAGGTGGAATTACAATTCCAGGATTGTGAACGCGGTGAATGAAAATAAAACATAACTCATACAGTTTGCTGAAAATCCAGATAGTTGGGATACTGATGCTTTCGTAACTGCTAAAGGGTATGCGTCGTCATTGAGAAATATCAATTTCGCCTTTCTACTGAAGGTTTTCAGCAACATTTTTCTCTCTCACCGACACATTATTAAAAATTCTTCAAACCAAAACTTTCAATGGGAAATACTGCATTGATAAAGTAAAAGAGACGATTTCTCACCTCAAATGCTAGAAACAACTTTGAAGAGACGTATAGAAAATTAGTAGATGACAACGTGAAAGCTGCTAAGAAGAGACGTAGAGAAGATGACTAATTGAATCCAAGAAATAAATATATGCGTCTTTATAGTGAAATTATTGACACCATGGTTGGGCAAATGGAGCTGAGGTTTTAAGATCCTAATGAGCTGCGAATTATTGAAATGCTAGATTCAAAATAAAATCCAAAGCTTCTAATTTCGATTTCCTAACAGTTTATTTTTGTCACTACAGTCAAGCTTCGGTAGTCTTTTCAATTTTGACCATTTTCGGAGTGGATTAGTTTACAGATTATCAGACTTTTCAGACAAGACTGTGGACTATGACTGGAATTATGAAGTTCCTGGAGGAAACAAACTTAGCAGAAGAAGCGTTCCAAGAAACATAAATGATGTTGTTTGATATCAACAATACCAGTGAGCACACCCACTGTTGTTTGAAACGTATTAAGACGACTGTGTGTAACACACTTTCCCTGTTGTCAGTTGAGAAAGGCTTGCTAAATGAACTGCAGAGTCAAAAATCATTCTATGACGCTGTTATCGACAAATTATTCAGAAAGGTGACAGAAGGATCGCACTAATATACACATATAGGCAAGATTCCACTATTATTATTTTTTTTACTTGTTTACTTATTTATTTGTTCATTTTTATTCATGTTTTTGTTTAATTTATATCTTTATTTATATATTTGTTTATTCCATGTCTAAATATTGTGAATCAGTTGAAGAGAGCAAAAATTGCGTAATCTATGACCTGTAAAAGTGTATTTGCTAAGCTACATATTGTACATTATGTTGAGAGTATTCCTCTTTAGACCCATAATGGAAGGTGTCTTCGAACATAGTCCTCTTTAAGAAAAGTCACCGCACGCCATTGGCAATAATGCATTTACAACAAATGATAAGAATAATCAAGTGTGATAAATAATAATTGGTGTTGACTAATTACAATAATGATAATTTATTAAAATCTAGGAAATAAATAACAAGGACTGATACACAATGTAAACATATTAATGTTAAACTACATAAGAAATATGTTAAAATTGAAATTAAAATCTTCCTGATAACATAGTAACACGATTAAATGATAATGTTTAGAGCTTGTTATCAGGTCAAGAGGTTAGAACTATATTAACCAAAGAGATGATTAATTAGATAATTGATAATTAGCAGGAATGTTGACCAGATCAATCAACGTGGTTTTAATATAATCGATAATATAAATTTACTAAATATTATAGAATGGATGTAATTAAGAAGTGAAAACGGGAAAAAATACTTAAAATGATACTTGAATGGTGTATTACAGAAGACGTTCCTTCACAGTGATTTAATTCCACTCCTCAGACACTTGTACCGCCTCTAAGCTGATTGATTGACGACATGTTTCGTCGTCCATTACGCCATCCTCCGGTCTAAGACTTGGCCTAAATTTCTGTACGTACTTCTGATGGACATACACTTTTATATAGTTTTTAATATCTCGTTTAGATAGAGTAGGGCGATGTTTGATTGGACACCGTCGATTCCACTAGAAAGAATTGTAAACAGCTGGATTGGGCTAAAGATAACGAGTCTTACAATTCTGTATGTCTGTCTGTCTGTATAAATGAGCCACAGCCGAAATGGTTCGATGAGTTTTGTTCAAACTCATATTAAATATGTTGTATTGACTTACTTCGAGGCCAAATTGTGATTTTTATTAGAGTTCTAAAATTAAAAGCTAGTCAACATAATATATTTCGGGGAATTTTGAAACTCTTACACGAGAAAGAATATACATGACTTTAATAACTGTGGCAATTATTTATTCTTGTTTACCAGCTTGGTGAAAGTGGGCGCTCAAAACTTAGAAGCTAAACTAGAAAGAACGTTTATAAGTGGTGTTCTTTTTCTTCACAGGATGACGATGATGATGACGACGACGAGGAGGAACCCCAGTCTCCCATCGCCCCCGCCAGAGAGAACGGCCCCTCCTCCTCTCAGAAGAAGAAGAGCGCCCAATGGCACCGGACAGGTACCACCCTCTCGCCCCAAGAGTATCACAGCTTCATCGACAGCGCCCTCGAGTGTACGCGTCCATTCGTTCTCTCTACTAGTCTGTGTGGCATCCCCTCTTCTAGAGTCTGGGGCGGGGGCGTAGCGCTCTGAGCAGAGGAAGTCTGAACTGGATGACATGCATGCGTGAATACCTCGCTTAGGGACAACGCACATGTGTAAATACCTCGCTTAGGGACAACGCACATGTGTAAATACCTCGCTTAGGGACAACACACGTTGTGAATACCTCTCTTAGGGACAACACACGTTGTGAATACCTCTCTTAGGGACAACACACGTTGTGAATACCTCTCTTAGGGACAACACACATGTGTAAATACCTCTCTTAGGGACAACACACATGTGTAAATACCTCTCTTAGGGACAACACACATGTGTAAATACCTCGCTTAGGGACAACACACATATGTAAATACCTCGCTTAGGGACAATACACATTTGTGAATACCTCGCTTAGGGACAACACACGTGTGTGAATACCTCGCTTAGGGACAACACACGCGCGTGAATACCTCGCTTAGGGACAACACGCGTGCGTGAATACCTCGCTTAGGGACAACACACGTGCGTGAATACCTCGCTTAGGGACAACACACGTGCGTGAATACCTCGCTTAGGGACAACACACGTGCGTGAATACCTCGCTTAGGGACAACACACGTGCGTGAATACCTCGCTTAGGGACAACACACGTGCGTGAATACCTCGCTTCGGGACAATACTCATGCGTGGATACTTTGTCTGTGAACAAACACAAAATGGTGGCTGAGTGGTGACTTTAAGACGGAAAGATTGAGTTTTAAATCCTGGTCAGGTTCAATGATGATGGTTTTTTTCACTTTTTATTCCCTCTTGTTTTGGACTGTACTGCCGATGAATGGGGGATTGGGGTTTGTATCCCGGCCGGGTGTACTAAGAGTGGTTTTTTCAAAGGGGTTTTAAACGCTCCCTTCACACAAATGCAGGTACACTCCCTCTATATTCAACCTTCCTTGTCCCAAACTCATTAGCACAACTATCACATATGCATATAGCATGAACAGGTAGTAAAATGCGGTGCTAAAAAAATTGTGTGTGCCAACATTTTTCTATTATTTAGGTTAGATTGTTTAATTAAATTAATCATCTATTTTATTGCGATTAGCTAATAATTTTGGTATGCTTCTATCAAATAATTAAAAATACAAGCCAGTTAAAAGTCTTACCTTTCTTTCATGAAATATTCACACTCGAGTACATATTTATGAAGATTTCCTCTGTCCATAGCTATTTTGTCCACAGTGTTGTAGAGCGCATGATCAACCTGCATGGCACGCAGCCTAGCAAAGATTTTAATAACTAACAACATAAAAAAAAAATGACAACCTAATACACGTGAATTAAAATTAATTAACCATAATGATAATAATCATGGGTGATTTGTATGTCATGGCCGCGATGCAGTGTCTTAGGTGCCAGTGTTTTTGGCCAAGTGTCGAGTACGCGCTGACTGCAGGGCTGTCATTTACTATCTATCATACCATGCAGCCCATTGGCAACTAGGGCCATCGTTTTGTTCTAGATACCGTTTTAATATAGCCGTTTCCCTTCTTTTCATAGAGAGAAAATATTATTTCAATATATATGGTATCATTTTGTGTATAAACTTAATTGTTATTAAAACATTCTCTATTTCTCTTTTAGTTTAATACCTTAAAAGAATTTGATTAATTACATGATTTGTAAGCTTATATCATTTTATAAAAACAGAACATAAACTTTTTTTTTTGTTCATTTTTGTTATAAAAAAAAATTGACTTGCAATGCAAAAACGTATGGATCAAATACATCAAAGCTGGATCACAATGTTTTATTGTTGAAACTCCCCCCAAAAATGTGAAACTAAGCTTAAAGTTCAATCCTACAGTTTAATGCAAAACTATAAATAAAAATCTAAAAAAAAATATATATATATTTCTTCGAATAATTATGATAATATAGTTTTGAAACTCTGGGCTTTTTGCAACTTATTATTGTGCTATATTTTAATGTTTTAGATAAGTTTGCTTTATGTGCTTAACTTATAAGAGTAATCCATAGTTTATAGAGAGCATGATTTGATTAATTATTTTATAATATTTTGTTTTTAACAGCTGATTTCTAAACTATTCTGGTTTACAAGTCCCTAACTCTTTCATAAAGTTTTAATTAGCATTCAAACAAAAGCTTAATCTACCACATTAGCACCAATGCAAATTAAACTTTGAATAAGTTTGTTATATCAATGTTGTGATTTATTATTTTGTTTCATAACACATTGCATACAATTTAGTTTTTATATTGCTTGCTCACTAGTACTAGACAAACTTAGACTAGAAACCTAACTCTACGCAACAATAAATGATAAGCTTTAAAGAGCTTAAAATATTATTTATTTAGTTTGATTATAAACAATTTAATAATGTTTGCTTCAACAATAACTTAACTGTCAATTTACTTTGTTTGCCAAAATAATTGTGTTTAAAAAATTATAATATTGACAAGTTGTAAGAGAGATTACTATTTAATTAAGTTAAAAAAAGGATTAGTGCTCTGATTTACTGGCCATAAAATAAAAATGCATTACTTGCATTAGATCAAATCAAAAGTAAAATATTCTAAAAAACTAATTCTGATGTCACCCTGGAATTATAATAGTTACTGTAGAGTAGAACTACTGATGAAAATATAAGAGAATGTTTGATGCATTGTAATACATTTTAAGGGTCGCAGCTATCAAAATCAACTGTTTCTAGTGTCTTGAAGCATTTTAGAAAATGTTTTCAGCTATTGTGTTTCAATTAGTTACTGCACCACATCAATCAGTCAATTTTTTTTACCTAAATAAAGTTAATAAGTGAGTAAATCTATAAAGAAATGGCAATATGGCTAATTTAAAGTGAGGGTCAAATATTGACATTGATTAGCTTAAAAAATACACATTTTAAAATTTTGATCACAGTAAATTTATAGATGCCTATTAATTTGGTTTTAATAAATCGTGGGATTAAAAACTATTAAGGTAGGAAATAAATATTTGGCTTATTGTTAGATGGAGATGGCAATGAAAAATGAAAGAATATTTGGTAAAAGATTGTATTCATATCTTAGCTCACAAATGTTTAGTTAGTGATATTTGACTCTTCCAATAAATTAATCATATTCCTCATTCTATAAAATATTTGCTCAGTTAAAATAGTTATTTATTAAAAAAAAATTGACTTCTTATTTCAATCCCATTTCTGATTGGAAAACAACAAGCTATAACTAATTCATTTCTTGTCCAATTTTTATTCTTCAGTCTTTTTACTAAAATTAAATTTAAGAATGTTATCTAAACTATTTCAACTAAATTATTTAGCTGCTCCTGGAAGTTGTGAAGCGGGGCACATAATGCATCCTTCGTTTACCCTAAAAGGTAGCAAGCTTATCTTGCATGGTTCTACTATGGTATAGCTCATAAGTTAAGGCCATAGCATAACCCGTCAAGGTAAGACTGTTACTTTTAAGGGTAAATGGAGTGTACATCTGAAACTGTTCCCTTCAGCTCTCTAAATTTATTTGTCTCAGAAAGTTATTGGTTCCACAGTTAATTGTTAATGTGTACTTTAGACCAATGAGTGTAGTTGGCATCGTTGTGGTTTTGTGTGTGTTTGTGTGTGTGTCTGTGAGCGAAAGCCATGATTAAAAAAACCACAATCATCAAGTCTATGCCCTGTTTCACATGCTCCAAAGCTGGCCCTGATGAGATTAAATCCTGATACAAAGTTGCATATGAGCATTAAAAAAAATTTATGTATATTCTTCTGGTGTTGTTACCCAAAGTTTCTGTGTGTCCCTGTTAGCTTACGACCTGGCGACACAGTGCCCAACCAGACGAGCATCAATGCGTCGACACACTGTTGTGGCAGCGAGTGCGATAGAGATGGGCACCCAGTCCCTCCCACACTCCCGGCCACAGTCCCGCGGGCCGACCCCTTCCTCCGCCAGTTCGGAGACCGACTCTGGTAACCTGGGGTGCACACTACCAGAGATGTCCTGGTCACGCACTTCACTGCAGGATGAACTGCTGCACTCGGTAAATACTGATGTATGTTCACTGAAAACTCGTAAGCCACATATCATTTAATTTTAACGATGGATGGAAATATTTGACTAATAGTTTCAAAAATTTGATTTTGTTTTATTTGTTAGATTAAATATAAAATAAATTAACCATAAACCATAGAAATGATTGGTAATTTTTTTTAAACACCTTCCCTACGGTAGATTTTATTTAATTTATTTGGAAAATTACATCTGGACACAGGTATTGAATGCAAAACCTTTGGTTTAGCGCAAGAGTGTTATACCACTAAGCTCATATTTTAATGTTAAAGAGAGTTTGAGACCATTGTTTACTTAGTTAGAAACACAACCACTCTTTGGGTCGACATTATGCTCTACTACAGAACTAATATAACGGCTGTATCGATAAACTAAGATCATTTCCAATTTCATACAATATATTTGTTTTTGTTCATAAGTAGAAATATAGGAAACTTTTCTAAAACTGTGTTTTTCAATACTAAAATTATTATTATTCTTTTCTTCTCGAGCTCTACACACTTAAACCGCACCAATCCGAACTAATTGGTACCGGGGCCTGCTTGAATTTGCCGATACTCGGGTTATCTGAACAATATATTATAACTAGCAACTATACAAACAATTACTAAACAAGCACTAAACCAACAATTACAGATTCACATCTTTACGAAAAACAAAAACTGACCTTCAGTATTTCATACAATCAGACAGTCAGCAAAGTTTTGTAATAGCCAATGAACTGTGGAAATACTGTTGTATTGGTAAATGATTTATTATTCCTAATGTTAACAAGCTACTTATTGTGTTTGCTTACTAAACTGAAACATATTTTTTCTTGTAATGTACAGTACTGTACATATATTTGTATTTAATTTGTATCTTTTGAAAACTTGATGAAATAAGCTCATTTTTTAATTTAAAAATATTCTGTTTGATTTATCCCCCAAAATTTTAGACTAATAGAGTTTGAATTGGCGTGGTTCAATTGTACTATATGTTGTTGTAACTTTTCTATGTAGGCTATTTAATGTAGCAGAAATAATCCTAAGGATAGATGCTTGTCTGTAATTATTATGAAGTTGAAATGAGAAGGCCACAAAAACTTAAAACTGTCTCACATATGCTGTAAAAAACTATGTAACACTTTTATGAATATTCCTACCCTTTCCAACTAAAAAACATAATTTTAGTGTGACACTAAATTATTACAATTTTATTTAAATTGTCAGATTTATTTAACATTTTAATAGCTCATTTTATAAATTTATTTATTTATTTATTTGAAGTGTCGAAGGTGCACTTTTTGAACTGACTGATTATATCAGCACACAAGAATTTATATGCGCAATAGTAAAAGTATCTATCAATTTTGCCGGGAAAGATATATTCACATATCTTCCAGAGTTCTTTTACATGCTACAATCAACATTGTACCAATGGCTTTACTTTACCTCGTAAGGATGGATTTTTATCGTTGAAGAAAGATTCATCGACCCCATTTGATTTTAAACCCACGGATATCTGGTACCAGAGGTGAGCACTTTACCCCAAGATTACCTAGATCGACTTTTAACTCTGAATTTATACACTTGGCAGCAAAAGTTGGATAAATTCTATCTATGGTGACGATCTCGCATATCCTTTGCACGAGGGATGTATGATAATGATTATAGAATGGACTTAAATAGTTCTATGGTAGGGTATAATTCTATGATAGGTGGATCAAGTCTTGTGTAAAAGTGCCATTTTTACAACATATTTGAAAGAGCGCCTGTATATTTAAATACTGTATTATTCAACTCGAGGGTAGTGTTGTTAGTCATTGCCAATGTGACCCCACTTCTCCAATCCTTCCAGTTCTAGCAAGTTGAATAAGATTACACTGTTGAGTCAAGCCGTAACCACATGGAGCACGGTTGTGTCATGTAGTGTTACCAGTGCAAGCAGAGCTTATTAAAATTATACCTGTAAAATGTTCTGCTCAACTCTGTGACCCTTTGATCAATTATACACATAGGCCCTGTTACATGTACCTTGCATGGGAATATACTTCCTTTGATACCTGGCCCAAAGAGTGTTCTAATGAGTGATAACAATTCACAGTAACGGTTTAAACTGACTACTTACCTTGTCAACACTTCACACATAGGTACCAATGCTATAGCTCAGGTTATTAATCTAAAACGAAAGGTCACATACACTACAATGATTGTTCCCCCTATTATGAGACCCCAGCTTTTTTTCTTAGCACCCGTTCAGGTTACACGCCCACCCTTAGTGCACCCGACAGAGATTGAACCCCGCTCTACCCGTCTTTGGCACTTTAGGCCAACGTGAGAGTAGCGGGTTAGACCACGCAGCCACTGAAGTGGGTCAAAGCCCTCTTATTATTACTGCCAAATTATGGGAATTTATGATCTCAAGTTGTTGTTTTTTGTGGCCTTCTCCCCTCTACCTCATTACATTGAACATGAATCAGACTGAGTGTATTGTGTATGTTTGTGTGGTGCAGAAGAACTGGCAGCAGGCGATGGAGTGTTTGTCGTTGACCCTAGAAGAGATTGTGCACATACGCAGCGTTCTGACCAAAGCGGAGCTTGAAAGTCTGCCGGTAGAGGGACATGTCAAAGAAGATGTTGAGAAGAAGAAGGTATGTCAACAACGTTATATCAGCTCTTCTAAACATTATGTGGACTTAATATAGTTACATTTGATAAAATACAATAATAAGCTGGTCTTATTTATTTTATAATGCTCAATGTTAACTTGAGAATAGTATTATTATAGTATATACAATTAATAAATTAATGACCCAGAATCCTATTATCTTCAAAATTAGGTAATGTTATTAATGGAAGAATATAAAGCAAAGAGAGGTAGGAGCAATCATGATGTGGCTTTTAAAATGAAAAGTCGAGCACAGTTTATACTTTATATTGCTACTGTTGGAAAAAGAGGTAATGGCTGCTTCTGGCATAAAATTGACTGTTACCGCTCGATCGCTCGGCATAGGTTTAATTCTATCGAAACTCTTCAGGAGAGAGCATGAAATACACAAGGGAGCATGGAGTACACAACTTGACTTCCTAAAAGAGGAAACCAAAAAAATTGTTTGTCCTTTATTTAATCATTCCTTTTATATGTTCTTATTCATATGTTGTGCATTCTTTACCAATTTCAGATTTCTTTTTTAAAATTGGTTATTTACCTGTTTAGACTTCCTGAAAAGTTTATATAAAATGATACCTATGTTGAGAAATTGAGTGGTAAGGATTGATTTTCTTAAAGAGGCAATTATCAACTCTTTGGCTTGAGGCTGTAACATAAAGTGTGAACCATGTTCCTCTTTTCTTTGTATTAGCCATGTTGTGTTTGTTCCTATTGCTCTTTCCTTTTATCTTCTTTATAATCATAATCATCATAATTTACTGCTTCCAACCTGTGGGCAGGCTAGTTTTGTTAAATACCTCCATCTTGATATATCTTTCCACCATTCCTTCTCCTATTTCCACCATTCCTTTCCCCTTCTGCTTTTATTCATTTCCCTAAACACCCTGTGACACTACTGTAATTGTTGAATTAACATTTCTAACTGTAAAAAATATATTTTCCTATTTAAATTGAACAATAACTTATGCTAAATTATCCAAAATCTTATTTTACATAATATCTACTTATTTCCTTTAAACTATATAAATCTAAAATATTTTAGTGAATGCGTTCGTTTCTGCTGACATAATACAATCTCGCGAGATGTCAGTTGGAAGTGTAAATATACACATACACAGCCTTTTCGCCTAAAACTCACCTTATAACTTTGTAGAGTTAAATGTGCTATGATAAAACATTGTAGAAACACGGTACAATAATGTAAAGTAAGTGATAGTGAAGGAAGCCAACCTGAAGGGATAGTTAGGTTAGGTCTGGATATGAACAAACACACTCCTCTCTTCATTTATTCTAAAACTATTACACTATAACACTTCTACATCTACACATTGTTTTGAATTTTTGGAAATATTCCTTTATCATTTGAAGAGGCACATTGAAAACACACAAAATACAAAGAAAGATATGCTATGTAGAGTTAAAAAAATACTAATGTATCGATTGTTTTCAGGTGTGCTTCTTGTGTCTAAAGACTAGATTCGGCTTATTTGGACCTAAAGGGCAGGAGTGTAAGCTGTGCAAGAGGACAGTTTGCACAAAATGTTCTTCAAAGGTAAATGATAACTCTAGGTTAAATGGTACATATTTTCAAAATGATTATAGACAAGATTTAATTATTCTTGACAGGACTTTGTCGCTGTGATCAAATTATCAAGGGTGGATAGAAGGCAACTTTTTTTTTAGCATCAAGTCTTACTATTTGTTCGTGTTATTAATTATAATTAATCTGAATTAGGAAAGAGAAAGAAAGGTTGAATTTTTAAAACATGTGCCCATATTTTGAAGAAGGTAGAGTGGAAAATCATTTAGAAAAACTACCCTCTGTACAGCCTACTGGGATAGAACTATGATCTCCCTGTCTTATGCAATCTAGTCTATTATTGCGAGAGTGATGCCTTAAGCCATGTTGCGACCGAAGTGGGTCCAATAAAAGTCAAAATTTGTGTGTATCTTTATAGTTTTATTAACAATAAACTCTTTTTTTTAAATGGTGCTTCAGTAAATACTATTAATTGATGTGTACAAACTGATACATGATGGTAATGGTCAAGATTAGTCCTGATAACTGAACCAAATTCATTTAAGTAAATATGTTTGGTTGAATTTTCTACATATAGTGATTTCAACAGTTCTTGTATATCTTCCATGGTCATTACGGAATTTTACGAGGACCTTTTTTCTTTATTCAAGGTGTTTCTGTTCAAATGCTACTATGCAAATATTAAAGAACTGCTGAGAAAAGTTAAGGTAGAAAATTACAATAAAAGTTTCTGCTGAAGCAAAATTTTATTTAGTTTGACCAAATTTTCCCTCCCATTAAAACTATAAAAATACCGACTTAAACTTGCATTCTCTTCCATTCCAATTTTAAATAAATATCGGGCATATTTCCATATGCTATAACAAGATACCAAACTAAATACGCTAAGTACGCTAGCAAATACATTTGTGGGAAAATAGGTACTAGTAACATTAATAATATGGATTGGTGTGTTTTGTCTCCAACTTTGATCCCTAGTTAATTAAAAAATTAACCAAAAGTGGTTTGGCCTTTTATGCACAGAATTTTATGATTATTTTGTTATTGATAGGCCTAACAGTTATTTCAGTCATACAACCAATAGATCTTGAGATATTTCCCAAAATTACAGGGTAACCAGCAAAACCATTTTAAAATTCCATTACTTTTCCAGAACCAATAGTTTTTCTTGTCGCTATATAATAATCTTAATAAAATAATGTTTGTGATATGGAATACCTATACTTAATACTTATTGTGTGTGTATATATATAACATATTAGGTTAAGGTATTCCTTATTACAAACATTATGTTATTAAGATCGCATCTTAATCTAACAAAATATATTTAAATACTTATACATTCCAAAATTGTGTCAACCAATTAGATTTCAGTCAGATCATTAAGACATTTAAAGATTGTCTTACACCAGTACAGTATTAAATTGTTAAGAGACAGATTCTTTTTTAATTTATTCTTTCTATAACATAATTGAATTCTTGCACATGTGAGTCGCCATTACTCAACTTGACTTTAGACTCGCTGCAGAGGGGTTGAAAGATGACCTGAAAACCCCATGCTTACTTTGAAAATTGAGATTAGTAGGTTCAACTGTGTTAAGAGATTCGCAGTATGTATTAACTAGAAGAAAAATGTTATTTTGACTATTGTAAAAAAATTAATAATATATATATTTTTAGTGAATACATTAAAAATTCCAGAAATTTGATCAAATTTCATGACTTTTCCCCGACCAAGCAAATTTCCTGACATTTCTGTTTCCCAGGTCGATTACACCTATTCAGCTCTCTAAAATATTGAGTGTGCAAGGAAATCATATGGATGTTTCAAATATTATTTATAATGACCAAATAAAGGTTTCTACCAAAGTCCAGCTAACGAGGAATTATTCTGAAGCATTGCATGTATTTCAGTTTAGTGCCATTGGGCTATAAGCTATCAACAGCTCTTGTGCAGAGTATAATTTTCTTTTTAAATATGGCCACAGATATTTTGATGAAATTTGTACAAATTATTACCTAAATTTGTGGTGTGTATGGTTGATAGTTTTTTAAGTGCTCAATTGAGTTCCTTAAATTAATTATTTAACGTTTATGGGAATTACCCACCTCGGCGTAGTTGGCTAAAGTGCCAGTTTCATGTTTAGTTTTACTACCTAGGATGGGGAGATGGAGGCTCGAATCTTGGTCGGGTGAACTGGGGTGGTTTTTCCTAAATGGTTTTACACTCTTCCTCCACGCCAATGAGGGTTCACTTCCTCTAAATTCTACCTTACCATTTTCTAATCCATTAGTGTTTTTAGTACTTAAGCGTATAACCTGGACGGGTAGTAAGATGGGGTGCTAAATAAAAATAAATAAATGTATTTGAATTAAACACTTTAATGAACAGGCCAAACATTTAGTTATAGAGGTAAGTAGCACTATATTATTCTAAATAAAGGGTTTGAATCCTGGTTGGATGTTCTTCTTGCGTCTTACTATTTGTCCAGGCTATTTATATGTATTAACACAAATTGCATAGAAATAAATAAGGTAAAATTTAAAGTAAATGTAACTTCAATTGCATGGTGGGATAGTAAAAACCCATTTAAGAAAAACCCACTCAACCCACTCAGTTAATCTAAGTTTGAACCTCAAACTTACTTTTAATGGTACATCAAACAAGACAAGACTGACACCTTTGTCATTGTGCCCACTAGTCTAAGTAACGTTATCATACAACTCCTTGCACAGATGCGCATCCCGACAGAGCACTTCTCACGGGTGCCCGTGTTCGCTTTGAGCCCTGGCCTGTCATCTCCAGAGGAGGAGAGCAAGGAGTCCTTCCCTCGCTCTCTCATGAACCGGCTGATGGTACCAGAGATGGTGCGCAACACGGTGGGCAGCGCCCCCTCTAGCCCTAACCTTCAGCGGGGGGAGTCTGTGTCTGCCCCAGGCTCGGGAATGGGCTCCAGCATGGCCGATAGCATGGAGGGACCCATTTCGCTGCCTGCCATGAGCCCCGCCTCCACCACGACCAGCGAGAGGAGGTACATCCTAGACAGTTCTAATTATCAGGAAGACACCTATTGGTACCAACAGGGACTCGTCCTCCTCATAGTTAATGTGATTCCTTCCTTACAGAGGACACATCCCATTCTTAGTTGATGTGGTCCTCCCCTAGATGGGACATGTTCCTCTTTGTGTCATTGTGGTCCCTTCCCCTACCTTTAGAGAGGATTATTCATTAAAAAGTAATCTTAATAAATTTAGTGAAATATGGTCATACGTAGCCATATAATAAATATGATTTTATCATGTCTTCCTTCATAAGTGAGACCTCAATGATTTCGAATCAGTAAAACCCCACCACCATTTATCTACAGAGTGAGAGGTTTACTCTTTTTGTCCCAACTAACGCAAATGTGTGGCTACGCCCCTGTTTGATAGTCCAATCTTCCTAGGACGGACCTTACGTGATTGCTATACAAACGACTAGATCTACTTTCACATAACCGTAAATAAAGTCTGTGGTCTGCAGCTGTTATTAATGATGGATAATATCAGTACTCTAACACACCCCTAAGAACATATTAAAATTTTATCAATGTTGTACTATATTAAAGGCCCTTCAAATGAAAATTGGACTGTTAAACCTCTTATTTTGAATAAATCATTTGTATGACATAGGCCTACTATTATATTCCTTCATTATAAGTTAAGAAAACCCTCTAACTAGAGGAAGTACTTAAACTAAGATTACAAATTTGTGTTTAAAAAATTATTGTACACACACTTAATATCAGTTAAAGCATGAAATAATATTTTATGCTGCATCACTTATGGGCTTGGTTGTAAATTTCCTCATACTTCTGTGGCATCACTACAGAATCATGCACAATACCAACAAGATAAATATTTTCACATTTGTTATGTTTAAAATGTAATCGAGTAATAAATTTTCAAAACGGAAAATTCACATTAATATACTTATACATTCTTTGCTAAATCATGTTGAAAAGAAATCTTAACTTTTTAAATTAATTTGCTGATTAAATATCTAATTTTTTTGGTTAACATTTTTTTTGTAGTTTTTTACTTCAAAGTTGACTCTTTTGAAAACTTGTGTGTGTGTGTGTGTGTGTGTGTCTATCTGTCTGGACTACATCACTTCTAGACCAGTTTGTGTAAAGATTATCTAGTACTAATTTACCTTTGCCCAGGGGAGCCCGAATTTACTAATCGTACATTCTTTCCACGGAGGCTTTTTCCATGTGCCGATGATGTGAGGTGATCATTAATATGTGAGTGTGTAATCGGTGGGAACGCTTAAACATAACTTATACCTAATTAATAAAACCCAGATTACTGTTGGGATAATTCCCCTTTTGAGAAAATTACCCATGGTACCAGCCAAAAACCGTACTCGGGACCCATACGAACGTAGCCAGGTACCTATACTGCGGGGCTGGTTTTTGTGTGGTTAATGTCCTATTTTATTTTAAATTACAAATTTCTTTAAGAAGGATAGAAAATGATAACGAAACAATCTCAGCTAGTAAGATAGTTGTGCTCTATTCTCATCTACAACTTTACATCACATCCATTAATGTTTCCAGCCTGTGGTTGTTCCAAGTCATATATTTTCCACTCCCACCTTGCTAGGCCTGTTGTAACTTCATATGGCTTATAATCTAACTTAAGACTAAGACAGGCACAACATCCAGTCCCCGGCCATTAATTCATCTCTGTGAAAGGGTAAACCCACATTTCATAAATGATACATTTTCGGCCATGCCGGTAATGAAACCCGGGATTCCTAGCTTAGTATACAAACACACTACCGACTAAGCTAAGGTCATCTACAACTAAAATGTTTTAAAGTAAAAAAAATTCCAACACTTGACTAAAGGATCAAGAGTAATTAATTTCAAGTGTTACAGCACAACAAATCAAAAGCTTGCAGCAGCTGATGTGTGTGTTAAAAGTTTGATGAGAATCTTTACCTTGATTATTATTTGACACACAAGTATAGGTCCCGGGTTGTTTGGAAGCTGTAAATCCACCCCTTGTTAAGTTAGGCCTTGATACAAACAACAAACTTCTCCCATAATTTCTTAAAACACTCTTTATATACTCACTTTCCTAGTGAAACATTATTTCAAAGTGTCAAAAATATTTCCTTTTTATATTTTAAGGGGGAAAAAAAGACACAATAAACCAAGACCAAAAAAAAACAATAATTTTGTCGCTACTGTAATGATACTGTTTTGGACCCCTCTCATATATTAAAAAAGTCATGGATGAGGTGCATTTTTCTTTAAAGTACTTTATGTAAAATATCCTTTTAATACTTCATTCATGGAGAATTATGTGCGTTTCAGAAGTAATTTCAATATCTTGCACCATAAAACTTATTTTTCTTTCAAAGATCAATTCAATGGTGTTTACAAAAAGCATGTGACATACTGGCTCTCTCTACCCAATAGGAAACCAGCCTTCACATCATCAGGTCACCAGGAGTTTTTCCATTAGTTAGTTTTAACCCTGGTGACAAGGGGTCCAAGAGGCAAGGGGTAGGTCTTATATAAGCAGCTTGTGCGTATGAATCATAAATCTATATAAAATATAACACTACACAGTACGCGGAACATGTAATATCATAGAAAAACAATCCGTAAATCATATAATTTCTTATCATATATTCAGTACCGACGGTATAATCAGCTAAATTAATCATTTTGTTTTACTAAAAATGGTCACGAATTAAATAAGTTTAAGAACCTGTGCTTTAGGTTGGCCTCCCTACCTATAACTTACATTACAGTATTTATTGTGCAGGTTTTTTTTTACACAATTTTAATATTTATTTAAGCTAGGCTTTTTTTTTAGCCAGGCAATTATTCATTTTTATGTTTCTCTGTACAGGGCAAGGCTAAATCGTTCACAGACGGTCGGCCGACCTGAAATTAAGAAAGAGAAGTTGAAGGGTCTTCAGATGGTTGTGTGCCACGATTGTAAGATGATGGTGATCCAGATCATCAAAACTTCGCGCACAAGTCGCAATAATGCAATTCGTAACCTTACCCTCAATCTATCCCCTGTATATTAAACTCTTGAGGAAAAAAAAAAATCCCCGTGAAAAAACAAATATATATATTTTGGCTCAAGTACGAATGAGGAAAGAAAACGAGTGGTTTTAGTTTTGTGTATATAATTTAACTAAAATCTGTAATGTATTGTAAAATTTATATAGAACTGTTCTTAATAATTTCATGTACCATATTGAATGTCAGTGTTATCCAAACTATGGTCATCACCATCCCATCATCATTTGTTTCCAGCCTGTGGCCAGGTCATTTTAGTAAAATACCTCAATCTTAATCTATCCCTAAACCATTCTTCTCTTCTCACACACTTTCTGTTATCTGCTCAGTCTCAGTTCTTTTTTCCCCTACATACTTCATATATCTTTCTCTTTGGTATTCTCTCATTTTCCATCCTTGTTACACGGCTATACCATGTAAGTCTTGCTTCCTCTACTATCTCATTTACTCCCTGTACCTCCCCTCTTTCCGGCATAGTTTAATTCCTTATCCTATTTCTCATCGTGACAGGTATTATTAATGATTAAATTTATATTTTGTGTAGAAATAAGACCATTTAAATCCTAAGATCTCCTCGAATCCTATGGTATTCGAGAGATTTGAGATTTGTAAAAGTAAAAAAAAAACTCTATAATACTATTATTAAGACCTTGACTTCAAACAACAATTTTAAGTTATTGGTTAGAAGAATTATATAGACTTGTGTAGTTGGGAGAGTAACGTTATCACATACACAAAAAAAGAGCAAATTGTATTAATACCTATAATTAATTTACTATAACAGTGTTTTCTTTGTTGTTCATAATGTAATAAACATGACAAAT
The DNA here is from genome assembly GCA_902151425.1 of Timema shepardi. NCBI lineage: Eukaryota > Metazoa > Arthropoda > Insecta > Phasmatodea > Timematidae > Timema > Timema shepardi. Next base: position 44,994 of record CABFVX010004443.1, on the reverse strand, counting down.
AAAATATTATTTGTCAGTGACACTAAGCCTTTAAAAATCCTTTTTTTTTAAATAAAGTTTATATTATTTTCACTTTTAAATCAAATATTTTTAAGGATTCGAGGATTTGCATTCAATATTGAAAAGAAAATTAGATACGTAATCGGGATTTCAATGTGATTTTATTCCCTCCCTTCTATCACAACTCTGTCTAAGAACTGGAAAGAGCATGTTGGTTAGACCATGGCCCCAAAGGAGTAAGTGACTGGCGAAAGTTTGGGAAACACTGTCGTATGTGATTTGAGAATTGAGACATGATCTGCTAAAGTTTGGGCAAGTGACCTTCAAAGTCGAACCAACTTTTTTAGAAAGATTTTGACCAATTTATAGGTAGTCTTGAATCAAGACTTTTTCTGTAGTAGGCCGATTTATTTTTTATGAGTTTTAGGATAATATTAAGTTCATGGATGTGGTTTTTTCTTCCCCAGACATGTCTGAAAGGTGGAGAGACCTTTCCTATTTAATTAATGTTAGTAACAATGAAACTTCCCCAATTGTCACATCTCTCTCTCTTAACTATCAAATTGAAGATAAAGATGAATTTAAAGTGAGATTATTTTTGTTTTAAGATTTTAATTAAAAGTGAACCATATTAATGCTCTAATGGTAAGATTTTTTTAACAATTCACTCAACTTTGTAGTATAAATTTGAGCATAAAATTGTTTTATATACTTAGAAAATTATAAATGGTTACTTGTGAATGGTACATTTTGAGATTATTAAGACTGATGGATGATTTTATATTCATGATGGGTGTATTCGATTCATGAGTTTAACTAGGGGGCTGCGAAGTCAACTTTTTCATTTCGATGCAAGTTAAATCAAATAATATTATATATTCCTGAACCCAAATTTTAGATAAAAATATACTACTTTTGCATGGATTTAGGTAATTCCCAGTAGATATGATTAACAAAATGCTGTATTTCAAACTTAATTAAGTCAATATATTTTGTCTTAAAATGATAAGTTAAGTTGCTAAATCATGGTTTAAATTAGGAGGGATAGCCAGCACACTTACCTAGGTGATACTGGAGTAGAAATTGTTTAGATAACACTAAAAAACACACAAACACATTAATATAAATTTGTGATGGAAATAACAGCAAAAAATTATAATAAAAGTGTGTTTAAGTTTAGATACATTTTTTGTCAAATATTTATGACCTTTGAATTTGGAATTTTACTCTCAAATTGAAATCGAAGCAAACAGATATTCAAAGCGATGTCAAAGTTTTCAAAACTTCGCACCCTCCTAAGTTGAACTAAATTGTCATTAGGTGACACACAATCAATTAAACAACATATCTGTATATTAAAATAAACTAATTGATTTATTTATTTGAGATATGATACTTAGCTGGATGGAAAATGTGAACATTTATATTGTTTTTCCATGTACATGTGAAAGAATCTCGTTAATTTATGAAATTTTGTTACTATCTTATAGAATGGAGATCTTATTATTTTAGTTAAGTGAATAGTGTTAAATTTATAACACCTCATTCGTACTTCTCACCAATCTATTTATCAAAATTCTGTCTCTGTAAATATTTCCAAGGTAGACATAAAACATTCCATATGTACCTAAAATTATTGTTAGTGTTAGCTGTACCTAGTTGTGAGGTATATTGTTATTATAATGAGTCACATTAATAGAAGACGAGTGAGAATGACGATCGTGATATTAACAATATTGAAAATCTATCAAAGTAACTAAAAAGTTGTTCCTTTTTTTAAATAAATACTATGAACACATTTTGAAATGTCAAGACAAGCTGAGTCATTTTGTATTATAACTTGTAAAATTGTAATTTTGGTAAGGTTGTGCTTATTTTAGAAAAATTTCAAATATCACTTTTTAAGTAATTAATATCCGATTGGTTGGCCTCCATGGATAAAATGGTAAATCATGTCAGCACTTGCAACTAATCTTAAATAATTATTTTGATTGATAAGCTTAAAATATACTACTGAATAGCTTAGTAATTCAATTTAATTCTGCAGCCTGTATTTACTAACAAAATATTAGCTACGGAAGAGTTTTGGTATTGAGAATATTTTATAAAATATATGTATTTTGCTGTCAACATTCATAAGTTTACTATATTATTAGAATTTTTTTTATAGGTTGTGATAATATCTATCAAAAGTGATAGCTGCAGCTCACTCGCCTTTACGTATGAATACATGAAAGTAAATCTATTAACTTTTATAGCCATTAGATAAGGTTATTCCTATGAAAATAAAAACTGTGAGTCCAACTCAAATGGTTCAACTTGGCAGACATCAAAGTCTGCAGGATATCTTAGTTCTGTTGAGTAATTGCACACACTTTTTATTAAATATTTCTCCTGTCATATTCATTGCAATCAAATTGGAAAAAATATATCAATATTTCTAAGCTTATAGCTATACTTGACAGTTTGTCCCCCTGACATTATTTGGGTGACCCATACTCACTCACATTCACAAGGTAATTATGGGTTAGACAGTGCTTGAGTGGTATGGCCACCAGTGGTGTACCCAAGGGGGAGGCAAATAGGGCAGTTGACAGCACCAAACCTCAGTTTAATTTCTAAAAATTTGCCAGATTTGGACCATACCTAGGGCATCATCATCAACTGTTTCCAGCCTGGCTGGGTCAGTTTACTAAAATACCTCCATCTTTCTAAATACTTATAATCCATCATTCTATGTGGTATTCTCTCCTTTTCCATCCTCATTACACCGCTATACAATCTCAGCCTTTCTTCCTCAATCGTCTCATGTACTCCTTGTAACCCCACTCTTTCCCAAATTCGTTCTTAATCTTGTTTATCCTTGTGACAGCTAACATGCAACTCACAAACTTCATTCTAATGGCCTCCACTTTCCCAGTCTCTCTCACATTCAATGCCCATGCTTCTGCTGCATGTTTGACAATGGGTACAAAGTATGCCTTGTACAACACTATCCTTTACGTATGTAATTATCGAACGTCTTCAGGCAAAGACAATTCCAAATAGCTTCTAGAGGAAACAAATTTTAATAAAATTTCCAGACAAGGACTACTCCGAAAAGCATCTAGAATCGTCTAAAATTTTCAAAGCAAAGTTTTAGGCGGATCATTTTTTCTTGCAACATTATCTTGGAAAGGATTCTTGGACTCCCCTTTGAGTTGGAGGGGAAAATTTATTTTTAACACTGCCCCCTCACCCCAACCCAAAAAGGGTTTTGTCCACTGATTCATCTCTCCAAGTAAAACACTAAAAGTTTCCTGGTTTGTGGGTAAAATATCATGGTAAGTCTACCATTACACACAATAAAAGTTCCCCAATAGCTACAAATTGGAAAAGCACCTGGAGAAATAGTTTTTATACATTGTATCTAAACTCAAGTTATTGAAATAACTGCCCTTAGTAGCCATTAAAAGAAATTAAATAACATCTAGAAGCATTTAATAGTTATAAATAATTGTCTTTGCCTTCAGTGGTTATGGAGCTGTGCCCCCTCCTATCTTTTTCAGAAATTTAATTCTGGACACAGCTTTCCCCCAAAGGAAATTTCTGGGTTCACCACTAATGGCCACCCTAATATATAATCAAGCTTCGCATGCTAGAATCAAGTTTAAAAGTATGGCTATGTCTTTAATAGGACAGAATTGCTTTTCAGTGAAAATCAAACATCCCCTTACCAGTTATAGTAGAGTATATATTTTCAACCCTTATATAAATTTTGTATATTTAATAGGTTCATTTGTGATCAGTTTGTAAACAGCACTAGCAGCAAGGTATGATCACATTTTAAAATGTGTTTTGGTGTTATTTTAAAGAGCAGTGAATTTGTATGTATGGTAAATTTAGAAATATTAACAACGTAATCTAAAAACATTCCATGTAAGTTGTCTACCAAGAATTAAGAATTAAATTGAAATTAATTGATCCTGAAGTATCATAATTAAAGCAAAACTCCCAAACGACTTTTTTCTTTTTCTTTTCCATTACTGATTTGTTCATATATACATTTAGTCTAGAAGAAATATCACAATTATAAGAGAGGAAAACAACTTAGAAATCATAATTATATTAGAGGATTCAAATTTAATTGATTGATATAATTTATTTAAAAAAATTAAGATTGTTTAAACAATTAGATATATATGAAATTAAGTGCATTAAGTAAATTATAATAGAAGATAAATAAAATGATATAATGATGGACAAATAAAGGACAAAGGAAAGTATAAACACCAACACAAATTTCAATACACTTATTATTTTGATGCTCTTATTGCATCTTCCTGAGGCTTACTATAACTACTTCCTGAAAAAGATGCAATAAGAAAATCAACATATTGAATTGTGTTGATATTTGTGTTTATACTTTCGTTTGTCCTTTATTTTTCCACAATTTTATTAAATAACTGTAAGTAAAGACTTAGAAATTATGAAGATGTTAGTTCATATTAAAGATTTATAAAAAAATGATTACTTATGATACAATTTCTTTATAACATAAGGACACTAATTATTATTTATAGTCTTAGAAAAAAAATTTCCTTGAACAAAGTTCCCATAACATTTAAAATATTTCATTGACTTAATAACTAGACATTTACACGAGTCAAATGGTCAAACATTCATACCATATCAAAATTTGAGTATAATAATGGTTAAATATAAGAATAAAAAATGTAAAAGTTAAAATTTATTTAAAATCACAAGTTAATACACAGTTAATACCATCAGTCAAAGGTTTTGTTTACAATGTGTATGAATTTAAAGTTAATTATATTTATGAAAAAGTTTGATGAGTCTTATCTGCATTAACGTCCCATTACTTCTTTACACATTCCAGATTAGGTGGAGAAATCTGGACTCTTAATTGTCTGATATGTTTTGGTACTAATACAAGTACTATATTCATGGAAACTAACATCTTGAAATTAAAGAATCTAGTAAGAAGTATCACTAATATAATTAAATTGTGTTAAATAGAACATGAAAATTAGAAAAACTTAAAGGATTATATATGAAAATATTTAAACAAACTTACATCACTGTAGGTTGAAACCTGGGCTGTATCCGAATAGTCTACTTATGCGACGTCGCGTTGATAGCTGCATTGGCAATCACGTGACCAAGTGTAGATCTGTCCAAATAGTTGCAGACTAGACCGATGCAGTTTTCTCGTGGCGTTGGTAACCATGGATACGAACGCTTCGAGCCATGTGGCGTTGGTGCGGTGTTTGACTGGAAATTGTTTTAGTAGTATCGTTTCGTCTGTTGAGCACCGACTTACACAAATTATTCGGTAGGAAGCAGCACTGTGGGCCCAAGTGTACAAATAGTTTGATGCAGTCTTCACTATGAAAACCGCGGGAAGTGTAAAATTATCAAGACTGCATCAAGTCAAGTGTACTTAACTATTCAGATACAGCCATAGTGTTTTCATGACTAGAAGATGTTAACTCACAAGATGTGATTTGTCACAGAATATATGTATTGAGAAAAAATTAAATGCTACAAGCGAAAAAAAAAGAAGGTATAATTTTAACTGAGCACAGTGTAAATAAGTTAGGTTATGAAATGGTTAGTGAAAATAATTTTCGTGGAAATACGAAAGGATGGAAAGATAGATGATGATTAAGAAAAGGAGTAGAATAAGGTTCTAATCTTCTCAACTGTGGTTCGAACAGGTCTTTGACTATGCTGGAGGGTAGAGCTGGATAGATAGGTTTTACAGAATTTTAATATTCTTAGATAAGTGTTTAAAGAATTAATTAGAATTTGGTTTGAGGACTGTAGCTGTTTATTAATGATTGACTCTTTTTATGAAATAAAGCCTCCACTGTGGTTTGGATTCCACGTTAAACTGTAGGTCCTCCATTTCATCTCACAATGACCCTACCATTACACATTAGCGTAAGTGCGTATAGCCTGAAGGGGTAGTAAGACTTGGTGCTAATAATATTAACAATTAAAATTATACCTTCTTTTTTTGCTTGTAGCATTTAATTTTTTCTCAATACATGTAATCTGTGACAAACCACACCTTGTAACATATTCTAGTTGTGCAAACACTTTGATATGGTATGAATGTTTATTTGACCATTTGACTCAGGTAAATGTCTGGTTATTGAATCAATGGAATATTTTAAATGTTTGAAAACTTTGTTTAAGGAAATTGTTTTTCCAATAGTATAAATAATATTAAGTGTCCTCATGTTATAAAGAAATTGTATCATCAGTATCATTTTTTTGAAACTCTTTAACCTGAACTCATATCTTTAAATTTCAAAATCTTAACCTATAGTTATTGATTTCCACCTTACTAAGGATTCATTTATAATGTTTTATAAAATGTTGTGATTTCATTTAATTCAAAATTTCCTGTTATATCACACGTGTCATTATGTTGGAAACCCATTTATTGGTATGTATCAACATATTTCACAGTTATACAGTTAAATGGTTTTCAACTATACCTTATTATTTAAATTCATTATTTCCTCAATATCTATGTCCCCCTCCTATCTAAAAAGAAAAGATAGTACAATATTATTTTCATATAAATTTTATAGAGTTCTGTAATAAATGTAGAACTAATATAAGAGATAAAAAAACACAGATACTTCTGAATACTGCCTACAAAGGACTTACCACTTTTGTGGTTTTACATGACAGCTAGCAGAAGCTAGCAAATGGTATCAGTTACGCCAACATTGTCTAAAAATAACTTTTGTCACCATATTTGGAAACAATTATTATTTACTAATTACTACTATTATAATTACTAAAAATATTATCAATCACTTTTAACAATACTTCCTCAAAGATTACAGTATAATTTCTCTTTTCATAATCAAATGTAAGAAAAAAAAGTCTAGTGATTTCATTTTAGTTTTTCTTTTCATTCTTGTGGCAATTACCGGTTAAATAGAGCGTGAAATTCTACATTTAATGTTATTATATTCAGATATTAATATTTTTATAGCTGCCCTCGTATATCTTTAACATAAATAAATGGTTTGTGATAATAAAGAGGAAATAACATTCAAAATGTTTGTGAAATAATATAAAGTTTAAATCTTGTAAACAACGAGTATTAACACAATGGCCGAATCACTTCCAGAAGACCTCCTTTTATTCTACGTCATCTACTGGCTTTTACCCAGTGGCCATCTTTGTTTACAAGAAATAAGGCCACTTTTAACGTCCTCTTGCTTTTAATAATTAATTTTAATTAAACAGCAAAAGAAAACTTCAATATTAAGCTACGAACTAAACGGTTATTCTCATAACCAAAATATTACACTTTTAAAATACAGTATAACATTGAATTATCGTAAAAAATAGAGTTATTAAAACCACGTGCGTCAATCAACAAGTTGAACAAAATACTTTATATAGTTTAGTACTATTTATTGGTATTTATGCGTGTCTATGCTACCCGTTAATAATTTTATTACTAATTTGAATAGTACAGTGTCTTTTTTGAACATTAATTTGGCTAGTTAGTAATCTGTGTGTTCTTTTGTGAATATTATTTCGTTGTGTGAGCGTGTTATCCTCGGAAAATAAACGGATTTTTTGGTGATCTTTGAATAATTATTTATCTAATATAACATTAAAGCGTGTGATAAAATAAAATAGCGAGTGTTTCTCAGTGATCTATATACTTTATTCGAAAATTTAAGTCTATCAAGACTATAAAATAAATCTTTTAACCCCAAGATTGTGTTGTGTTGCCCTCTAGGCCAAACCTCGAGTTTTAAAATTTTTATATTCCAAACAAATCTGTGAAGTGTAATAAAAATTACTTTCGAGTCTTTATCTAGTGTTTATTAAATAAATACCAGACTAAGACTTCAAGTTATAAGTTATTGTATTTTTATTAGAAACTTTGTTACAACTGTTTAAGAGGAGTGAATCTAAAATAGATTTTTGTTAGTTAGGATAGCTTTTGATTTGTCATTGTTATTTATTTTATAGGCCTAAACATATTTTCTAGGATATTGATTGATATTGATATATTGTTAAAACTGTTTAAGAGGAGTGAATATGAAATAGATTTTCGTTAATTAGGATAGTTTTTGATTTATCATTGACATTTATTTTATAGGCCTAAACATATTTTCTAGGATATTGATTTTTGTTTGTTAAATTATTTAAAGTCATTATAAATAGGCCTACATATTAAAACAATATAATATAACAGATTGTAAAGGAGAGCACAAGCCTGAGGTTGTGTAAGACTTTGGTTAAGTTATTAATCTGTCGTTTTGGCAAGACAATTCAACATTTACTTGTAAGAGGCGGTCGACGAATGATGGCAAAAGATTTATAGTTTTGCATGCTGGTTCAAGAAAGGGCTTTGTGGAGTGTGTTTCCTGTTCAATATGATTTTGGACCGTGATTATTTTAGTTGTCAATGTAGCAGAATCGAGTCGATTAAAGACAAAATGAACTTAATGAGATTTGTTTTTAACATCACAAGGAGAGAATGAGTTTAAAGTAAAGCTTGCAAGTGGTTCTAGTTTTTCAAACTTCACGAATCTTCAAGCAAACTCGATCGGTAATTTTGAGTGTTTTTTCTGACTTGATTTTTTTTATAATCAAACATTGAACACCCTGTTAAAGGAAGTGAAGTGTTTATCATATCTTTAATGTTAATTGCCTCCTTAAAAGTCTATTTTTTCTGAAAATTGTGTTATAATTTTTATTCTTTACCTTGTAGATCCAAATTTAGTCCATTTAAGCACACTATCAATAAGAAATGCAAGATATGCGATCCAGATCTTCCAGCTATGGATAGTTAATCATATCAATTTCATTTAGATAATATTCTATTTGAGGAAGCAGCTCTTTGAATAGCCTTAAGGCTTTCTTTTATTTATCCGACAAACATCCATTTGAAGAAGCTGCTCTTCAAACTGATGGTCAAGTACTGTAAACTCTCTAAACAATCTACAGTTTAATGCTTGGTTGCTGTTAGCCATTATTAAAACAAACTTCTCCATACTTAAGGTGGGGATGGATGTAGGGGATGTGGGAAAAGTTAAGTGTTTTTGCCGCTTTTATATAAAAACTTTTTTGATCAAAATAAATCAAATAACTGCCTAAGTATAAACATAGTTTAATTTTCTTCACAGGATGACCTCAACATTTCTTGAATTTCTGTTAAGGGTGTCCTAGAATTTAATGACAACTTTTTCTCTGCTTTTAAAATTTTTATCATCTAATGCAGCAATGCTGTGGACAGATATTAGATAACTGTTGATATCACCAGGTTTAGAAAATTAAACTCTCTCTCTCTAATGGAGTATTATTTTATTTATTTTGTCCAAAAAATGTTTTGCTATAAAAATAGTGAAAACACTGGCCTTAACTAGTGTAAACTACATCTCCACTTTTGAGAATTTTCCGTGCATAAGACAAGACACAGACTACCATGGTTACAAATGTCACAAAAAAGAAATTAATTCCTAATATCTATGGTAAGAACATGGGCATGAAGGGTGTTATAAGAAAATACAGCAAACATTTTTGCAGTCAAAATTATTAAAATCCTATTATTTTGTCGTTATTTTTACTTGGGTTTGATACCATCTATCAATGTTAAGAGCCACATTAAAAGTTTGATTTTTTTTCTACATCCATTACCGTTTCCAACCTGTGAGCTTGGTCAGTTTTTTATTCCAGCCATTTGTTTTCCACTGCCAGCTTGTTAAGCAAGTTGTTGCTTCATTATGACTTTTACAATAGTTGCATTCTGCCCTTCCCACAATGGTCTCACTAAAACTGTATTTACCGATACAAGGGCAGTGATTTTCGTAGGTTCAATCAAACCCCACTGCGATAAGATTTTTACTGAGCGATGAAAACCTGTAGCACAACTTCCTTCGGAGGGAAAGTAAAGCCGTCGGTCCCATGTCAAGTATGACATGTAAAAGAATCTTATAAGGCTAGTGAAAATACTTTTCAGGTAAAATTGGTAAGCCTTTTCGAGCTAGCTCAAAGATATTCTCAAGTGCTGATATAATCTGTTGGTTCAGAAAGTGCAAGTTAGATATATTAAATAAATGAAAATGAAATACAAAGACCGTCTTGTCTTATTCTTATCCAATTATATCTATTCTTTATGTTTAATATAAATAAACTTTCTAGGCTTATTTTTAACAATAAAATGCAGTCACACCAACTATCGTACAGAGCCAAGCTCTAATGAGATGACTAGTATGCCCAGGGCAGTTTAAAAAAATCTAAGGCCTCCCTTTGTACAGCAGTTTTTCAGTTATAGCACTAAGCCGTTATTAAATATTGATAAGCACATGGTACTTATGTTATGTAATATTTTCTCATGTTTTATAGAATATTTATCAACCCATTAAATGATAGTACTTTATTAAATCCAAACAATTAATCCAAATAAGTTAACAAAAGTAAATTCCTCTTTGCACTATTGCACTGTGTATTCTCTCCATAGACCGACAGCGGTAGCACAATGGTGGCGTATTCTACTGTACTGCAGCACATTACTCGAATAACGTAACTCTTGAATTACATAAAATTAGGGTTTTCGGGAATCTAGAATGGAATCCTATCACTAAGAGAATACTTGTTGCTGTTAAAATATGTTTACTATTTGATGTGAAATTTAGAATAATAATTGTACTTAATTTCATAATTTTTTGGGAAAATATGGCCCCCTGGAATGTGAGGTCCCGGGGAAATTGCCCCCTCCCTCTCCATAAATGTGGCCTTGGGTATGACTAGTGTAAGCCAGTCCTTAAGTTAAACATTTGATAGCTCTGTAAGAACCTAGGGTCCAAGGTTCAATCCTTGGTTCTGGCACAGGTTTATCTGATTACCAAACCCTTCCTTCACCTCTGACAAGACGTGTATTAATCACAACTTGTGAATGTGTGGAATGCCAGGCCTCCACCATGGTTCGGATTCCACATTAAGCTGTAGGTCCTCCATTTCATCTCACTATCACTCTACCATTATACATTAGAGTAAGTGCGTATAGCCCAAACAGGTAGTAAGACACGGTTATAATAATAATAATGTAAAAACTTATATTTACCAATATTATTAAGCACATCAAATAACACACATTAGTAATTTGTTGAAAAAGATTTGTCATGATAGATTTTCAGATGAATATAATTTTCTATTATACAAAACATCCCTACTAGAGAATTATTATGGCACAATATTTTTTAAGTTTTGTGTATTTATGTTAAATGGTTAATGACCCAATGAGGTGGCTAATGAAACATGCTAACAAACCTTTGTAAACAAATGACTGCACATTTGACATTATTAAAGAGGTTTTGAATTAAATTAAAACTAAAGTAAACAAATTCCTGTGCATTTAACTGACACTATTAGAGAGGTTTTAGATTGAATTATTTTCATTCTTAGGTGGAGTGGGGTTGTACAAGCAAATAATTTTGTTTCTCCTCTTGACAGCTAACATCTTCCTTACAAACATCATTCCCATGGCTAACACATTCGTGAAATTAGTTTATATGAAAAAAGCCTAAACATGTGGGAAAAGTTCCTTTAAATGGGCAATTAGAATTGCTCATGGACGAAAATATCCCCCATAAATATTCTTGTGCAATATTACCATCAACACGAGTGCAGCTTGTGGCTGTGCAATGTTTTCATTCAGGCTGAGCAATAGTTGCAGCCACACATTGCCATATAATTTAATCATGGCAGGTTTAAGGCAAAAGCTTTGTTTGTGCAAAAAACACATTTTGCTCCTCCCCATCTGATGAAACTGTGAATAATACTATATATGGCCACCCGCCTCGGTGGCGTAGTTGGCTAACACGCTTGTCATGTTGAAGCTCGACTGCTGAGGACGGGGAGATCGAGGTTCGAATCTTGGGCAGGTGAACTGGGGGTGGTGTTTCCTGAATGGTTTTCCTCTCTCCACGCAAATGCGGGTTCACTTCCTCTAATTCAACCTTCCCAATTCCTAATCCATTAGCGTAATTATTACTTAAAGCGTATAACCCGAACGGGTAGTAAGATGCGGTGCTAAGTTATATATATATGTGGCCATTTTAAATCAACAGCCTATGTATACATATTTTTAGTGGCTATTATTTTAATAACTAAAAAAAACTGTTTTATAATAGTCAGACGATGACCTCATTGTGTTTTCATCCCTAACATAATTTAGTTTCTTCTTTTTTTTTAACTTGAAAAAGTTGACCCTTTTTTTAAGTGAGGTATAAATTTTAATAATCGGTTCATATTTGTAAAACCTAATATGCTAATAAGTAGGGGTTCCCAAGTAGTTGTCAAGTAATAGAAATCTAGTAACCAAAATTAGTTTTTTGTGAAAATGCATTTAGGGCTATTCAGACTACTTATGTGCAGCAAAATCTATTCCCAGGCTTTTGTGTCAAAGATTATCTACTTACTATGGGAACAGTACGGTGGTAAAATAAAATTTTCCAAATGGAATAATTGATACCTTTATAACTATACCCTGATTTTGGTTGGAAGAACAGAAGAAAAAATTCAAACATATTTCCTTGCAGCCACCATTGACAACCTTTTCTTGATACTACTTGTGTTATTTTATAGTTATAATATCCATTAAAAGTGACATCTGTAGATAACACTGTAGCATTGTTTGCCACGAGCTACCCGAAACCAAACAAAAACAATCAACTTACCTATTATACCAACTCCATCGGCGGCTGGCTCGGCTACACGACTGATCGCAACATACTGAGGGCCACACCTATCCCAACATTCTGCAATGACTTTTCCACAGCAAAGATCTTCAGCAAGGAAGAAGAAACACTCCACCTATGCTAAAGTCTGCCACCGAGACGCTAGTAGAACATTCCACGCCTCATTATATTCTTTGGTCCCTCCCTTCCACTCGCTCCGTGTGCTGTGCTTTCTGTATAAAAGTGTGATCGAGTGGGGTAAGCGCCACTCTGGGATTGGCTTTGGAAGTAGCTTGTACTAGCCACGGCTTCGGATATTAACCATGTAAGATAAATTCCTTTTCGGCATTATATTTATTATTCAAAATTCACTTTCTACTCTTAATCTTTGAAAAAACTCTTAACTTCAAACATTGCACGTATAATTGATGTCAAGTATTGCGGACTTAAGCTTTTATCTCTTAAATGGGTTGAAATATGGTGTCTTTTTCAATAAAATATCTTTTGGACTTGTATTTATTTTTGATAATAACGAACTCCAATGAAAAGATATCGTTTCGAGAATATATTTTCCTCACTTGTAATTAATTTTAATATCGATATACTGTAATTTTAAACTTTGCCCATGATGTTTGTTTTGAGTATTAAGTTTAAGAATTGGGCAATAGTAGAATATCTGGCGACATTAATATTTTTTTTAGTACTATATATTTTCTCTAAGCATAAGGGACTTTAATTTATATTACTCCATGTTAGATGTTAGGTTTTGGCCTATTGCTTATTGAAATATGTCATTAGATTCCGTTTATTGAATTGCTCTGTTCATATTTTAAGATTAATCGGTCTCTCTTGAACTTAGAGTATTAGGCGCCATCAGCGCGTATGCCAAGTTAATGATAGCCGCCATGACGACTAAGTGTTGGGTAAATATTAGTTTAGTGTTGGCGAGTTATTATGGGATTATCTGACTAACGTCAACTTTAGCTTTCTGTAATTTGGGATATTGTATATTCTTCCCGTTTATGGGAAAAAGAGATAAACGGCTGACAGGAAATAACTATATTTTTATGTTGAACATTGAAATTTATGCTAAGGTTATTGTCAAGAGTTATTGTTATTTTGGCTTAACCAAGTTATTAACGAAGCTATTCGCTTATACGTTCTGCACCCTCCCTATGAGGCCATGATGCCAGATTGCATATGTTGTATACTCTATATTTTTTGAGGCTATTGCTTTCAATAAATTGTTGTCCATATCTTGTTGAATCTAAATAAAAAAAGATCTCTAACCAATATGTTTGTATTTACCTTTTTCATACGCTCATCCTTAGATAGGATGCTGCAACTAAAATATGTTGTCCAATAATCAAACCAGAGGAGTAGTCACGTTCCTAGTTAATGACATGTATTATTGATATTGAGGGTGACTGCAGGGACGAGTCCCGCAATAGTTCTTATTGCGTGTGCTGGGCTCCAGTTAGGTTTTGCTCAGTTTTACTCACTCAGCACTCTAATTTTTTTTGCTAACTTATTATTTTTTGTATTTGGACACGCCTAGTTAGGCGTAACGATTCAACACAATTCTGTGAATATATTATAATGTTTTAGTAACTTTGGTAACTAACTTTTACTGTTCTTCCTACCAAAATCCATACTATAGCAACATACTAATATATTAACTTCCCTTGAATAACTTGTGATTGGAAACATGCCTCTTTGGCTGAATTTTACTCCAAAAGCAATAAGATCCAGTTTAATCCTATTAAAATGGTGATATATTAACAATGGATAAATGGCACCAAACAACGATTTTAAATTGAAAAGAGGATAGAAGGTCAAGGCCTACACACTTACCAGAAAAATATAAGCCTAAAAGATTACAACTAAAACACATTATGTAATTTTTGGCGTACACCAGTTAACTTATTCGCTTCTGCTGAAGAAGGGGACTGCTGTAGGAGCCTTTAAAATTTCCATAAATATGTGTTTTGTTTTAATTGTGAACCTTGAGGCTTACAGTTTTCAAAATGGTGGTGTATTAACAAACAGATTAAACATTAAAAAAATGGGATTTTTTCTGATATTCTTCTAAATTATCTATTTTCAACATCAAAATTATAATGAAGGAAATATAGCATCCAACAGCTATATTCACTACAACCTCAAAAAGAGAATAGAGGATACAAACAGATTAAACCATACCATTAAAATTGTTACTCCAAAAGTACCCATTTAAAACACACCTGAGTAATTTAGTAGCACATTGTACCCCTTCAAAAGAATTGATAGCACTGCTCATTATCCTTTACACTTTTTTTAGTATTTCCAAACATTTAATATATGGTTTTAACTCAACAAGCAATTATTAATTTTTATTATAATTAATAGTATATTATACCAATCTTTAAAACAACCTTACATAAAGTAAGAATCACATATATTGTTCATATACAAATTACAGATTTAATTACAAGATAACACAACACTTATAGCAAATAACATTTACACTATAAACAACAAAGTTACAGCCTTTATTGTATTTTACAAATAATGTGCACATCCATCAAACTTTTATCCTTTATTTCCATTATTAAGATTTAGTTTGAACAATAAGTTATATTAATACAGTAGGTATATACAATCAATGACTAAAGTTTCTAATCAAGTTTCACCAAAATTGCTCATCTATTCTAACCCACAATTAGAAGTCCTTCCTCAGGAAACTCGTAAGGTGGCACCTCTAAATTCAGGGGCGCTGGCCCCTTGCGGATACGTCCAGATGCGTCATAATGGGAACCATGACAGGGGCAATAGTAACCATTGAAATCACCTATAAATAAGAACATAGTATTTAGTACAGAATTGATCTACTGATGGCCAAGTGTTCTGATCCCCTTATCAAGGGGTTGTTCCTAATTTTTTTTTAAATATCCATCACAAATGTATTTTGGTGATTATGGAAACATTAATGTGTAGTTTTCATTTAGAAAACCCTAAAATTAACCTTTGGGGACTGGCGCTAAAAAAATAACCCAAGGAATAGCAACGTTGCATCATCCTATAATGTTGTAATAATAATCGAAAACACACATTATTGCAAAAATATCATAATGTAATTTTATAAACAAAATAAAATCATTATGATGTTAAAGTTTTACAATAAAAAAGCTTATTATAAAAAAAGCAAAATATTGTAGGGGCTATTTTATATTTTACTGTATTACTGATTAATTACTTCAATATTATTACTGTATTGTATTTTAAACATACAGCGGCAATGTGCAATGCAGGAAATCATGACTGGCATTGTTGAATATACACAACATTCCTGCATGGTGCCAGTTAAAACTCCTGTATCCCAGAAAATAAACATATTTTCAAATGTTTGATGACATCATACTACGCGGCAGGAACTAATTGAGAAATACTCCTTGGAGGGATCCGACCTAATTACTTTTAATAAAAAATAAATAAATTACAGCTGTTGCGAAAATCCAACAGCGCCAGTCACATAAGGTCAATAACTTTAAAATCAAAGATGTGAATTTCCAATACCAAAGTCGGTGGCACCACTTGCACCAAATGCACCTTTCGAGCTACAAGATCAACCATTTGCGATGGTTGATAAGTTGACCTCTTTATAATTTAATCATTAGTTATTAAAACATTACATTTATGAATATGGTGTATTATACTATTCTAAATTCCTTCTTCAACCTCCTTTGACCTCCCCCCTGCTCTAATTTTGTTTAAATCCTTCTATATGTTTAATCAAAACCAACGACCTCCCGAATATATATTTTTTTCCTTAATACCTGTTTATATTATTTACTCTCTAGCATAATTAAAAGAGGGATAAAAAGTGCACTTACTGGAGGAGATACTGTTGAGAAAACACCTAAAACAGTCCCACTTATCATCTAGCCCCAACCCCCCTTCCCACAATCAATTTTTAAAAATAACAGTTGTTCAAAAAGGGATGTGCTAATCATGTTACACTTTTTTTAAATACTGTATATTTTGAAAACCCTAAATATAGTGAACCATATTTTGTTCTACCACAGAGTGACACGTTTTCAACAAACCTAACTTCAAATCTCTCAATGTCTTCTGGGGAAGATGATAATACCTGGTGTTAGACTGTATTTTTGTTAAAGTGTTGCTTAGACAAATTATGCCCCGAATACTCCCAGTTAGGTGTGCTCACTTTCAACCAAACCCATTGCTCTGTTCCTAGCAAGAAAAATGTTAAGTTCAACATACCTGCATTGGCGATTGGCACACAACCCAAATGTGTGCATACTCCGATGATAATGAGCCACTCGGGGATTTGTACTCTGTCGCTATCAAGCTGGGGGTCCCGCAGAGTGCTAACGTCAACACTCTGTTCCCCCTTGATCTCCTCTGCAGTGCTATAAATAAAAGTTAAACAAATTTTTCAAGGAATGGTCAATAGAATATTCAAATCGTTATGGATCTATGAGGATTAAAAAAAACCCTTCAAGATTAAAGATAAAATACAAATTTAACTTGTTATTGATCTTGGTAGAAATTAAAGATGTTATGATTCTGGTTTGTTTACCTTTGTCGTTTCAACCATTTTCATGCAACCCACCTTACACACAAAAAGTATGGTATTTATTTATACACCATACTGTATTGTGGCTGACAAAAACCCTAAAAAGTGCAAGTAATAATAAGAAAACATGTTTATTTTGAGCGAATTAACTAGAACAGAAAGGTCATGTTCACAACTTGACAACACTAAACTGAATATCATTAGTTGAAATCAGAGTTGGCTTGAGTCTACTATTTTATGAATCCTACTATTCTATTTACTGTCAAATCGTGAATTCGAATCTTTGACAAAATGATGAACATGAGAGGGAATATGAAAATAATATAATATCAGAAAATACAAATAGTAACTAAATGTTGACATTCGTTCTTATAATCGATTCATTATAACATTCATACATTAGGTAAAGTGTTAGTTTACTGGTTTGGGGCCTGGTTGTTGAGTTCATCCTATAATTATGATTGGTTTTGAGCCGCCAATAAGCCCTAAAAAAATTTCACTTGAAATATTGGATTTTTTTTTATAAGGATATGAATCTTGAATGTCAAATATTCTTAAAGATTCGAAACATTCAAGGGTCCTATACCTTGTTAAAATTAAACTTAAAGAAGTGGCCTACCGGTGCCTTATGAATAAAGGCTTCCCACGCCACTTGAATGTGACGCTCTTTCCTTCGGGAATATCCGCCAGTTTGATCTCAATCTTAGCCAGAGCCAAGACGTCTGCAGTGGCACTCATACTACTCACAAACTGAGTTACCACTGCCTTAGCGCTATATGCAGTCACTACCGCAGCACCTAGATTCAAGACAAACACACAAACCGAAACAATTATTTATAAATGTTTTATTGTTATTATTAATAGCACCGCGTCTTACTACCCGTTCGGGTTATATACACTTACGCTAATGTGTAATGGTAGGGTGATTGTGAGACGAAATGGAGGACCTACAGTTTAACGTGGAATCCGAACCACGGCGGAGGCCTGGCATTCCACACATTCACAAGATGTGATTAATACAAGTCTTGTCAGAGGTGAAGGAAGGGTTGGATAATCAGATAAATCTGTGCCGGGACCGAGGAATGAACCCCGGACCCCAGCACAGAAGTCTGCCACCTTACCTCTAGGCCACCAGGTCACCTAAAATAAATGTTTTATTGTAAATGTGGAAAACAACTACTAGAAAACATGCCACTTGCATATACTAGCTATTGTGCAGTCCAATTTTTATAGGTAGGTCATTTAGAAAATACAAACACATTTTGTTGAAGTCAACATTGATGACATTTTACTATATTATAAGTATTATTTTATACGTATTCACGATAATCCATCAAAAGTGGCAACTGCATATCATATGACTTGATTAGGAATATGCATGAAACTAGATCTATAGACACATTTCTAGAGTCAAGATAAGCCCCTGCCAATGAAAAATGGGTTGTATTTATGAAGATATAAAAAGAAAATAGACTGTGACAAAATATTTTGATACATTGTGGTATCTAAATGTTTTCATTGTCAATCATGCCCACGCAGAGGGCAGCAATTGTCATTTTCTAGAATGTCTACTGCACAAATTAACGGCTACCCACAATTATTACTTCTGTAGTTGAAGTAAGTAAAATGAATTTTCCTATTGAGATGATGTTTTTCTCTTCTATGGCACAACTTACTACTTCTGGCTAACTATCAGATAAATTGGGTTCAGTTATATTAACCTTTCCCTGTCATCGATATATTGGTATTGCCATTCTTAACTTAAATATGCCTTCCATTTAAATTTTGCGGTTAAATGTGCACAATGTACAAATATTTACTATTAAATTATGTGTATCGCCAACTGCCACAGTATCAGTCCTGATAGTTGAATCAAATTCACTTAAGAGAAAAATGACAACCTGGATATGAGAATCAAATCCAGGCCAATGCACTACCACTTTTTTTTATATAATTAAGATTAGGTCTACAGCCTGACTTTTAACAATTCAATTCAGGCCTAGTTAATTTACAGTACAAATTTATTTTTTGAAATTACATCACTGAACCCTCCTGGTTTGTCTCGTATCCAGGACCATCTTTCGCTAGTTGGTGGTGTATTTAGTCTTATGAAATGGGGCTCACCTCCAGCCATTAAGTAGCTGAAAGCCTTGCGGCTATCCGCACTTTCCCTGTTGCGGGAAGTAGGATCTTTAACAGATTTTCTTCTGTATTCTGAGAAGTCTGGAATCTGAATATCTGTGTGGGCTAGTCTCACGTGAGTTGATACTGAAACAAAAATATTACTTCCATTATTTTACAGTTTTAAATTTATTAAAAACTGGGTTTGAAGAAATAGAATGAAGTTTTTTTTCTGTCTGTTTGAAGCAAAGAAAAGTGTTGCCCACAATTCATTGCGTGGTTACTTCGGGTCAGGCCGTGTACTTCTGCTAGTAGAGGAATATTACAGCCTCTAATTGTGGAACATATTCCTAACTGAAGAACAACTGCATATAATCAGATCTGTAAGCCCTTAAATTTAGTAGCAAGGTTGTAAGTTTCCAACATTAAATGAAGAAATTAAAATAAAGTACTCTTGCACTTCCCAATTATTATTTTTTTCTTAGAGAACATTTTACTAGATTTTATTTGTCGGTTATTAATTTGCTTAAAAAAAGACAAAACCTTCTATCCGTTCTAGCATACCTGTTTACAGATGTCATAGGCATTCCTTTCCCTTCTGGAATTTCCCCCTCTTTCAAATCACCAAAATAATTCTCCCTCGAACAAAAGGGAAATGTGACAAACCTCAATAATTTCATCAATTATTTGGTTGACATCTTTCATAGTGGACTATTTATTCCCTAGCAGGCAACTTTCGATAATAATTAACATAATTAACTATTATAAGCTTGATTGAGTCATAAAATACAAATAAAATGTTTCAATGGAAATATAATTCCTCATAAAATTGAGATGTTTTAAAAGCAAATCTAACGCACTAGTCGTGTTGAGCTCGACTGCTGAGGACAGGGATATCGAGGTTTTAATCTCGGTCGGGTGAACTGGGGATGGTTTTTCCTAAATGATTTTCCACTCTCCCTCCATGCAAATGTGGGTTCACTTCCTCTAATTCAACCTTCCCAATTCCTACTCCATTAGCATAGTTAGTACTTAAAGCGTACAACCCGAACGAGTAGTAAGACGTGCTGCTAAATAATAAAAAATAAAAAAAGCAAATATTTGATTCGTGTAAAAATTGAGATGATATACTTAAACACCGTTTTTTAGAAAGTAAGGCTATAATATAGTAACATACTATGTGTTATTAATCAAACTAAATGTGAAAATGAATTGCCTCTGCTGAAGTGACCACTCATACATTTTAAACCTAAGAGATGAGTTTAATTTCTTGAGCTGAATGATGTCTTACTAGAATCAGTAGTTAGGCCTTCTTTTCTGGTAAAAGATAGGTCTAGTCCTACATAAAGTCAAAGGCTACGTAGCAGTGGAAACTGGTTAGGCCTACCGTGTACACACATTTTACTGAAAAACAAAATTTTGATGCTAGCCAAAATAAGTTTGGCCTTCTCAAAAATGGAAGTGCTTAGAAGTTAAATAATGTATATATCTATGTAGCGGGAAAATAAACACAATTGATATAGTATGATTTTGGTAGGAAGAACAGTAAAAGTTACCTAAACAATGTTAATAGATTCATATGACAGTCCATGTGATCTGCAGCTGTTACTTTTGATAGATATTACCAATACCTATAAAATAACACAAATAATATGGTAAAATTTTATCACTGTTGACCACAATAAGATATGTTTGAATTTTCTCTACTGTTCTTCCAACGAAAATCAGGGTGTAGAAATGTATTACTTTAGTTGTGTCATGAGTCATAATCATCAACTGTTTCCAGCCTGTGGCCAGTAAAATGTCTTTACCTATCTTCCTTTATCCTTCCAACATTCTTCCTCATGAGTAAATAGCTCAAATAAGAAAGTTATTTTAATTAAGGGAAGAACAGAATTTTTTGGTCTACTTTGAGTTTTAAAAAACACAACGCAGGTTAGTGTTCTCAACCTTAATACTATAAGCCCCCTTTGATACATTCCCTATATTTTGTGACACCCTCATGGTATGAAACATAGGCCTACTTATATTCAGACCTTATGGGTTTAGGGACCCCTTAGTATGTTCTCAAAATAAAATGTGGTTTTAGACAAATGAAGAACTGTAGCCTAATGATAAAAATTAAAATCAATGCCACTAAAATATTATAGTTCCTGACAAAATAGCGCAGATGTGGTTATAATATATTTCTTTGTGACGTTCACTCCCACTTCACAGTTGTGCTATGTAGGGATTTGAGATAGTTTATGTTGGCTGTATCCGAATAGTCTACTTATGCGACGTCGTGATGGCTCGTGGCGTTGATAGCTGCATTGGCAATCACGTGACCAAGTGTAGATCTGTCGGAATAGTCGCAGACTAGACTGATGGTTTTATCGTGGCGTTGGTAACCATGGATACGAACGCTACGAGACATGTGGCATTGATGCGGTGTTTGACTGGCAATTGTTTTAGTATTATCTTTTCGTCTGTTGAGCACCGACTTACACAAATTATTCGGTAGGAAGCAGCACTGTGGGTCCAAGTGTGTTGCTGTTCGAATAGTTTGATGCAGTCTTCCCTATTCGGATACAGCCTTTGTGTTAGTACAAAATAACATTTTCAAGGTTTATTAAACAAGATAAAATAACAATACACCTAACTTAGTTATTTCTTTGCAAGAGTTGTATTTGCTGCGAAAAAAAAAAAGAAAGTGGGATAACAAATGTTAGTAAAAATCATCACAAAAGCGTTCGAGGACCTTCGCCCTGGCCCGGAGTTAATTATTTGTGTTCTAGCTATTGATCAAGAAAAAATTCTATTGGCTTCCTTCGATAAGGGTTCATAAGGAATAGCTATATCAAGAGCTTTTTATGCTCAAAAAATAAATTTAATATTTTATCTTATTTCATCTAATTTAACTTACCTCCAATTCCTGAGACAATACTGAGATGACCTCTTGGTAGAGCATTGCTCAAGGTCTCTACAGTAAGCTGCTTGGGTGCAGGCTGAATCTGAGTTTTAGAAGCTGCAACAACTACTGCAGGAGCAAGAGGTTTGATTTGCGATGATACTGTTTGAGTTGAAACCTTTATAAATGGTGCTAAGTTCCCAGACTTAGAAACTATATTAATCATTTTAAATATTTTCAGTAGGTCACAGCTGAGTATGGAAAATTAATGGGGTTTGAACAAGTGACGTTCCTAGCGGTGAAGGAAGGAACTATCGTCATCTCTGACTATCGTGATGACGAAAATTAATTTGCATTTCGCTCACCAGGGGAAGTATGAAAATATTTGCGTGCAAATGTTTGTCATTTCCGTTCATATTGTGAGCTTTATTCACTATTTCCTACAATTAACTAATAATATAACACATTAAACAATAAATAATGTTCATACATATATTTTTTAAATTATAAAATAACAAATTTAGAATGATATACACTTCAGTTTATCTCTAACTACATAAAACATAAAGAATTAACTTCATTAATAGGTACGCAACTGTTTGCGGTAGTAGACTACACCAACATTTCTTTTTATGCACGGGTTAGAGAAATTAAGTTATTTATAAATAGCAAACGGACCTATCTCAGGTATAATTTCAACATAGTTAATTATTACTACGATGACATAGATATTCTATAATACTATGAAAAGTAATTTATCTCTCGACGAACATAATTTGCTCTACACGAGTGTTATTTGCAAGAGTACCTATGCAATGGACATGGGTTGTTATATTGGTGTTGCATGAATCGTGTCAAGATGGTTGCATGTGAATGATTTGGCGCAAGGCTTACCTTGAACAAAGCCTTGTGCGTAATCGTGTGACAACTCTTTATTGCGACGCAAATGTGTTGACAATCGGGCTTATAATGTTGTGTGTGAAAAGTGCATTTTATTATATCTAAATGTTTGTTGTTGTTTCAGTTTTACATATTCAAATCTTGAAATATGATAAGTGCATTCACTGCACTGGGCTAATTTTAGACTTAGACCTACCCATTCGATTTGCATTACGACGAAGATGGGTATCACGGTTTATAATCTGAGGTAAATTGTAGCCTAGATTTTAAGTAATTTGTATTTGTAGTGACAGATGTAATCCAGTTGACCAATTGTCAACTTGAGATAATTTGCTTAACTAACTTAATCTATAGGATTTCAATCAATACTGTGTGGAATGTAGGTTTTCAAAATGGATTCATTATAATAATTACTTAATTTGAAGTTTTCGGTCAAGAATGTTTTTCTTTGTTTTTTTTGATTGGTGCGAGACTTAACAGTTTATTTAATAAGCTATATTATTTATTTTAATATGTCAAAAATAATTAGGTTATTTGCAATATCTAATCCCAATATGTAAATTATAAAAATGTAAGCATTATTGCTGTGGCACACTCGCAGGGGAAATTCTAAATGCATTCATAAGATCTGTCACTACTTCTGTTGATCACTCATCCGCCTTGGATAGTAAATATTAAGTTACACACCCTCAAAAATTATAGTAAGCTAACTCTCATTGGTAGGTCTTGCAAGATTGCCACACCTCAATATAAAATATCCATCGTTTTCTCCTCAAGTACTTAGTTTCTACAATTTGATGAATACACAAATACAATGTAGGTAGGCATATCTCAAAATAAAATTTTGGCTTTATTTAAGACAGACCAGCATTTTAGTAAATATTTTAATTAATTAAGATATGTGTTAACAAACGTGGTACGATATTATCCTATTGCCAAGGTAAATCATGATATAACTTAAGTCCTACGTGGTATTAAAAGTAGTAATTTTAAACATTTTGATTCATTCCTGAACTAGATTCTATATTTCAATAAAAGCCTGGTTATGATATTTAGTTGGTATTTATTTAAAGATATTGTTTAAAAAAAATTAATCACATGTTTTATTCAAGATAAGGCCCTATCACTATTTCTACTCATATCAGAACAACTCTAGGCCCTACAGTAAAAATCTTTTTACAGTTAATAGACCGACAAAGTAGGCGCTATCGAACATGTTAAAACACCATTTATTATCATTTATTTGTATAATGAATGGTTTTGGTTTGGTTCAATGTGTTCTCTCTCATAGTTTGGGTAGGTAAATTATGATAGATATTTTTTTAACTGTCGCTTAAAGTTATATGATAAAATACATTTGAAGCTGGTTGCAAACCTGCATGAACAGGATGAAGACTTAAACACAACTAAGCTATACCGTTTTGTAGCGTGCCACATGAGTTACATGTCCAAACGTCATAACTATGTCTCCACGTCCTTTTATTGACATCTACTCGTGAACATGGCTGAATTTGCAATCTACGCTTCCACAAGTCATATTTCAGCTACACACAGAACCTGCGTTGGTCGCATGGTTAAAGGCGTCACTCTTGCAATAGTCTAGACTGCTGATGACGGTGTTCAAGGTTTGAATCCTGGTCGGATATACATAGTGTGTTTAAAAAAAGTTTTTTTACTTTCCTTCCATACAAATGCAGGTACACTTTCTCTAAATTCAATCTTATTAACCCCTAACTCACTAGTATAATTGGCACATATATATAATTAAATGGTGGCTACATATAACTGTTAAAACTATTTGTTTAGTAGATACAAACTTTTTTTAATATGTGATCAATAGTAAATAAAACAAGTCATCATCCACCATTAAAACTGGGAAAAAGTAGTCAGGAAAAATTATAAAAGGCTGCCTTGAAAACCCGGAAAAGTAAGGGAATTTTGTAAAATATGTTTTGTAGCCACCCTGAATTAGCCTAAACATTTAGTAAGATGCAGTGCTCAAAAAAAAGTTGCGCATGGAAGTGATTGAAAGTGGAACAAATATTCTTCAAAACCTATATTAATGTGTTAAAATCGTTCATTTGTATAGTTAATTTAAAAAGTTTGATAAAAAAAAAGTGTCTTGTGAAAAATGGCTGACCTCTAGCTACTTCATCATCACCAGTTTCAAGCCTCTAATTAGGTCAGTTTAATAAAATGCCTCCATTTTCCTCTATTCTTCTACCGTTCTTCCTCCTTTAATTTATTATATTCTTCACCTCTCTTCACACTTTCTGTTACCTGCTTCTCCCCCAATCTTTTGGCCTCCCTTATTGTCTTTTTATTATACCTCCACAACTTGTGAATGTGGGGAATGCCAGGCCTCCACCGTGGTTCGAATTCCACGTTAAACTGCAGGTCCTGCATTTCATCTCACAATCACCCTACCATTACACATTAGCGTAAGTGCGTATAACCTGAATGGGTTGTAAGACGCAGTGCTAATGATAATAATATTATACCTAGGTACTTTGGTTCCATTTTCTTTGGCACTCTCTCCTTCTCCATCCTCCTCACATGACCATACCATCTCAGTCTAGCTGCTTATCGTTAATAGAAGCCTTCTTTATTTAAATAGCAAGCGTATAACCCAAACGGGTAGTAAGACGCGGTGCTAAATATTATTATTATTTATTTAAATAGTGATATATTAACAAGGAAAATATAGGTTTAAGTTTAAAAAATATTATTATTATTCATGGGCATTCATAACTTAGGTGATCGTAGCAATAACATGATAACCCTACAATATATTTAAATGGGATCTGCCTTAAACGGTTCTAAAACATGATAAATATATCATATTTGGTTGTCAAGAAATGTACTCTACACACCACCATCTACACTTCTATGGAATCCTGAAATCTAGCTATAAAAATAAATAATATAGTCTTAATACAGTATCCTGAAGATCTTGCCTGACTATAAAATTAATTGTATTTTAAGAGTTAAGCTACCTAAAGTCTCTGCTAACAAACTTTCCCATAAAATGAGTTTTATCATGTTTTTGCCCCAACCCCCTCAGTTGTAGTTTAAAACGAAAAAGGTTGATCATATTTCATTAGCTTGAATAGAAGTATATTAGAAATATATTTTGTAATATATGGTAGTGTTTGAAATTCAGACCCAAATTATTTCTAGGCTACTTAGTGTGAAACACTTGAACAATAGGTAATCCTAGGTAGTTTAATTTCATTGCTCTACACTAGGGGTTGGCAAAAGGTCGATATTGCAACCATTTTCAATTGATTACACAAAAAAATAAATTGTCACGAAAAGGAGAGCGAATCTTAGATTATTCCATTATGGTGCATCTTATAAGAAATGACCGTAGTGTAATCCATCAAGGTATGACTGCTGCCATTTAGGGTAAATGGAGTGTACATTTTATTTAGCCTATGACTCTCTGTCAAGGGTGTCCTGGAATTTAGTGACCGTCATTTTTTCTTGATTTAAAAAGTTTCTCATCTAATGCCGCCGCTATGCTCATGACGGATTCACCAACTGTTGATATCACCAGATGAAGAAAATTAAACTATAGGTTGCTACACAAGAAATATTTTGATTTATTTTAGCCAAAAAAAGTTTTTGACATTAAGACCACAAAAAATACTGGCCTTGCGTCCCATTCTATCCCACCTTAAAGGCAAGGACTTAAGTACTGTTGGAAATATAAGGATTAAAAGTAGAGTGGAGAAACGAAGTGTGTTTGTGAGACCTTTTATGAATATAAATGTTGATTGTGGTCCAGAAAGGTTGCCAACCCTTGCTCTACATTAACTGTTCAAACTAAAGTTAGGTAATTAGACAATTTGAATAACAACAGATCCATTGTTCAAATAAATTCATCATTAGAAACATTAAAAACTAATATAGCCTATATTTATTGTCAGGCATACCTTTAATTTTGAAATAAATTATAATCTAACTTTAAGCTAACCTTGAATTTATATTTTCTTTATGAATTTTTGTAATAATTTAGTCACAAATTCAGCCAGTTTTAAGTTAATCATCTCTAAGTAAAGTGTGATTTTAATAGAAAACCCATTATTTGAAAACTGGAATCTTATGTTGCCACAGTTGTAGAAATAAAAAATATTACAATTATATTTACATGTTTACTCAGTTTAATTAACTGTGCAAAAATAAACTAAGACAGTAATCCACACATCCACAGCGATATTGGAAGCTTTTGGTTAAGATTAACTTTTTAATTAATAGATTAAATACGTTTTCTAGACTGCCAAATTTTAGTGACGTTCAATCAATTCTATCCATTGGTACAGATGGAGCGCCAAGCATGGCACGAAAACAAAGGGTTTGTAACTTTGTCTAAAAAGTATACCGACCACAATGTATTTTCCTTTTACTACATCATCCATCAAGAGGCTTTATGTGCCCAATCGCTCCCTGGAGAAACATGGAAAGTGATTTTCTAAATTTTCTAAAATGCAAAAATGTCTCTTTGCCTAAATAAGGTTGTCGACCCCTAACCTAGGGTATTTAGACTACGATTATTTTATATTTTATTAATGGCATCGCATTGAAATGGAAAACAAATTGACTACATGACTTTAATTAATTGATCACCTGGAATTATTAATTTTCTAACTTTTATCTAGGGATGTTATGTTTCATTCAGGTCGCTAGACAAGAACATGGCTTAAGCCTACATCAATTAATAAATAACCTGAAGCAACACAATTTGGCAGGGAAACAGAGAACATAGAAAAGATTAAAATAAAAGTTTTAAGGTGGAAGGGTAAAATTATTCTTTACTTTAGGCACTTTGTAGTGTGTCTCGATGGCTGAAAGATTTACTTGCCCGGCAAATGTATCCAAAATTTTGGTTCTGGCCAGACTGCTTGCATACCTAACCATCAGGTTTTTGAAAATATCTAGGTATCTGATTTCACCAGTGGTTAGAAAAATCTAAATGTATGTTTCAGACACTATGACATACTATCTTGTCTACTAATAATAATATTTAGCACCGCGTCTTACTACCCGTTCGGGTTATATGCTTTAAGTACTAATTACGCTAATGGATTGGGGATTGGGAAGGTTGAATTAGAGGAAGTGAACCCGCATTTGCGTGGAGGGAGAGTGGAAAACCATTTAGGAAAAACTACCCCCAGTTCACCCGACCGAGATTCGAACCTCGATCTCCCCATCCTCGGCGGTCAAGCTAAACACTACTTGCGCGTTAGCCAACTACGCGGTTATCTTGTCTACTAGCTATTGAAAATATTTAGCTGTCTGGTTTCAGCAAACCATCATTTAATCACTTATGAAATTTTTGGAGAATTTTAAAATACCTAGATGGGGAAATTCTCATGCCTGTATTCAATTTAATGATGCTCACTCAAAATATTTTGAAAATGAACAAGAGTTTGGTTCTATCAAAATGCACTTTTACCATAAGATGTTTGGTTTCATCAAACTGTTTGGAAACATTTGGATGTCTGGTTCCATTTAAAAAAATATATTGTTGCACTCCACTTGTTGAAATTATTATAATGACATATTCCCTCTATACAACATTTAGCCACCAGATGTTGAAAATACCCATATTTAGCTTTCAAACATTAAAATATTTAATATAATATGTTTAGGACACCTATAATAATTTTACTAATTCTAAACTGCTGTCAAACTGTTTTAGAGAAATCGACCACATCTTTCATTTTAAAATTCTGTGTCTTAGACTGTATGAACTAAAGTGTTGAAAGTTAAACACCAACAAAACTCTTATCCACATCCATAAACATGACTATAAACACCCAAAACTAACCTTGGGTTGTATCAGTTGACTTGGGTTGGATTTGAATGGATTTGAATACGTTTACATGCTAATTATATTCACATCCACCAGAAATCAATTCCACTTCAATTGGAAAGGAGGACACAGGCCTCTACTCTGATTTCCTTACAAAAAACCTTTTGGAGCACCTTGAAAATATATTTCATCGCAAGCATTGATTGAAAGTCATTACTGTCACGACTATCTTGTTAGGTGGGCCCTATAATGGTAGTTTAAAAATATATTTAATAAATCATTATTTCACATGATCTTAATTGAAAAGGGTAAAATTGTAATTGCAGGTGGCTACTTTTAAGAATGTTCTAGTATGATGGGGAAAAAATTGTAGTCTTACTTAAGCAATGCGAATAAAATCACACCTAATGCATTGAGCCACTACAAATCAAGTTATCCACAATAATATTAACACAGTGGCTCAAAAATAAATACACATGTATTCCATTCACCGTAGGAATTGACTTCTGAAAGGCCTTTTTCCCTACCATAAATCTACTATATAGTAGGATATTGGTAGGAAAAAAGACCTTTCAGAGAGTAATTCCTACCGTGAATGGAATATACGGTATGGTCTGTGCTTAAAGCAGCTAATAACCTATTTTTATCTAACAGTTTTATAATAACACACATAATATTTGACACGGTTAAGGAGCAATTTTAAATAACAATAACAATATAAGAGCGAAAATTAAAAGAATAGTCTGGAAATGCATGGTATTACTCAATCAGTATGGTAAGTTCTTAACATCTTGCCTGCTGTCGAGGAGTGTACAACTCAGAATATACAAAACAATCATTTTACCAGTTGTTCTCAATGGGTGTGAAATGTGGTCTCCTACAATACACGACAAGAACAAATTTAGGGTGTTCAAAAACAAGGCACTTAGGAAGATATTTGGTCCAAAGGATTTGGTCCAAAGGGGGATGAAGATACTTGGGAGTGGAAAAGGGTACATAATGATGAGTTACATACTGTGTACATACTCATCACAATACATTTTTAGGATAATCAAGTCTCTTAGACTACTGTGGCCAGGATATGCAGCACAGATGCAAGAATCTAGAACCGTGTTGAGGGTATCTACTGATAAAGCCAATCGAAAGAGACTATTGGGAATACCTAGACACAGATGGGAGAATAACATTAGAATGAACTTGAAAGAGACAGGGTATAATTAGGTAGACTGAATAAAACTAGCTCAAGATGGGGATAGGTGGCATACTTTTCAAGTGCGGCAATGGACTTTTCGAGTTCGCATTGCCATAAAGTAAGTAAGTTTAATTAAATGTAAATATCTATGTAGGGCCTAAATAAATATGACGGCAACGAAGATTTATTTTGCCTAGAATTGTGTGTACACCCATGTTAATTTTGTAATCAATATAAGTTTAAAAAAACTAACACATTTGAATATTCATCAAACAAGATTATTTCTAATGCTACCCCCAACCCAATTGAGTATGCATATTAATTTTATTAACTACATTTAAATTTGAGCTATTTTGTATATTAACTGATGTTGGTGATATGATTGTAAGGAAATAATGCAAAATTGGCAAATTGATAGATTGTGAATATGGATTCTATTTTGGTCATCTATGCAGAATGTAATCAGCATTGTTAGGTGAGCGGTTAGCATACTTACTCTAGATGCTATAGCACTTTCAGGATTAGGTGAGTGTTTAGCATACTTATTCTAGATGCTGTAATTCATTCAGGATTAGGTGAGTGTTTAGCATACCTATTCTAGATGCTGTAATTCATTCACTATTAGGTGAGTGGTCAGCTAGGGCTTATTGGTGTTTTTTTAATCTTGATAAATTGGCTAGTAAGTTGTTTGTAACACTTTTTGTCTCATCTCTGAATCATAGGTTTTTTTTGGTGCAGTCTTTTAGCAATAAAATAATATTGAAGTAGTATAAACACTTAATTGCAAACATTTGAACCTTTGGAAACAAAATTTTGTGTTTTTTGATCAAATGGATTGTACTAGTTGTGTTGTGCCAAAACATTATACCTTAGTAAACCTGTGAATCTTTAACCTCCTATTTTGAATGCATTTCTCCCAAAAAACTTTTTTTTGTTGGTGACCTGGCGGTTTAGGGGTAAGGTGTCAAACTTCCGTGCCAAGGGTCCGTGGTTTATCTGATTGCCAAACCCTTCCTTCACCTCTGACAAGATGTGTATTAATTACACCTTGTGAATGTGTGGAATGCCAGGCCTCCACCGTGGTTGGGATCCCACTTTAAAACTGTAGTTCCTCCATCTCATCTCACAATCACCCTACCACTACACATTAGAATAAGTGTGTATAACCTGAACGGGTAGTAATATGTGGTGCTAATAATAATAATAATAATAATAATTTTATTTGGTTTTTTTCCTTGTATATAATGAAAGCTATTTTAAGTAAAATAAAATCTCTAAATTGGTTTCTTTCCCTACAATCTTATGCCAGGATCACAGTCACTATTAAAATTCAACTTAGGATGACATAACCTAAAGGCTCTCTTTGGTTTTTAAAATAGGAACCATCACAATACAATTACAGTACTATTGATTTGATGTTTACTCAAGTTGGGGATGTAGTGAACGCGAGAAAAGGGGAGTTTGCAGTTTTTATTGCAAAACTTTTTTTCTTTTCGGTCAAAATAAATAAAATATTGTTTAACTAGAAACATTGAGTATAATACTTATACATGGTGATCTAAACAGTCACTAAATGTCACGGGTGTCCTGGAACCTAATGACAACTTTTTTTCCTTAATCTAAAAAGTTAATCGTATGATGCTCATGAAAGATCTGTTCAACAAATTGTTATCACCACGGGAAGAAAATTAAACTATGTTTGTACTGAAGATATATGTTATTTATTTTGGCCAGAAAAAAAGTTTAGCTTTAAAAACTGCAAACACACTGACCTTTGCTCACATTTCCTAAATCCCTTTCGGTGGCCGCCTATTAAGATAGACATTATAGTCTGTCATTGTAAGATTGCTTACCTTTCATTGTATTTAGAATGTACTTTTAGACCAGGCTTAGCAAACTTGGCTGATTACAATTATGGGCAGCCACAGTACTTTTTTTAATGAATTGTTCTACAAAAACACCATTTTTGAATATTGCATTAGAAAATTGGGCATCATTTCGAGTAGGCCTAATATAGAAATTGGGGGATGTGGGCTGTACCAAATTTTTACTCTTTTACTTGACAGGGATCTCTCCCTCAAAATGCTTCATATGTACACAATGTACAGATCCAGAATGATGAGTAGTTGAAAAAACATCAAGAAACTTTTTGAAAAAGCAGTTTTTTAGTGAAGGGCCTTATTATAAAATTAGAACTTTTCGCAAATGATACATCATTCAAATTGCTATTACAAATGCTGTTATCAAGATGAATGAGACAAACTTTTTTTCAGTGATTTGAATAAGTTAAACATTATGGTATATTTTTTTAAAATACCATTACTAATATGATTTACAAAAAGACTCCTAAAAATCATTTAAAAATTATTTACTTAAAAAATATTTATACCAAAACAGTATCAGGTCTTGATTCACTTTTTGATTAGATGTATTTAAAAAAATTGATTAGCAATAATAATTTCTCACATAACTAGATGCTTTTTCAAAAATGTCATGTCATAAAAGAGTTAATTTCCATTTTAGAGTGATTCCAAAAACAACTAATTAAAGCTTATTATAAGCTTTAAACTTTGCGATTAGTATTTTTTTATGCATAATCCACCATTTCTGAGTTAATTGTTAAAAAGGGAATAAAAATCAGGTTTTTTGAAGAGGGGTCCAAAAGTGACACACACATTTGAAGTATCATAACTGCCAATTTGTATCGCACAGCAACAAATAAAACCCTAGATTGTAGGAAATATTGTATGCCTTAACTTAGTTCTCTTAACCCTTTTAAATAAAATTATTTTTTAAAGATATACTTGCATAAAATGCATTTTGCCTTTCTCTAAAAGTAAATTTTCCTCGATCATGAGGTAGACTCTTAGGTTCTTGATATAATAAGTATTAAGAAACAATATGCACATCTTCATTGATCCCCTACTTTTTTCCTTCATAGGCCTATTAAAAATAGGGGGGAGGGGGGCTAATTTTATTGAACTACTGTTGAATAACTTTTTAACTAGCATGGATTGAAACTGGTAGCAAACAATGTTAGAGAGTAAGTATTAAATCAGATGATAATCTTTGTAACAAATATGAGCTAAATTTACAAAGCAATTTTTGGTCTTAGATTATACCCTCTAATTATAATACCCTTTCATAACCTCTTTATAGTTTTTAGATAACTTAATATTATTTTTTGCCCTCACCCTATATTAGTAATTTTAATTGCTTATGCATGGGGTGCACTACATTCATGAAGCTTTGTTCGAGCAACAACTTGCCGGAACAGTAATAAGACAGGTGCTTGTGTAACTCAACTGTCATATCAGGTTAAGGCTGTAGCTGTTGAGCTATCACTTTGAGTAGAACCTTGTTATCTCAACTTGCAAAACAAGAAAAAGTGGGGCATAGTAGTTTGTGTGGTTGTAGTACGGTAATAGAAAATATGTTCAAGGAAGGTTAAAAGTAGAAAGACATTTTGCTGTGAGTTAATTAATTTATTGTGAATTTATAATGCTAGTAACACAATGATATCGGTCACTTGGTAGACAACAAAATTGAATCGCACAAGGATTTAAACCAATAAAAGTTTTTGTCAGTGATGTGGCAAAACTTAAGGTGGGGATGTAGGGAACATGATAAAATGTCAGTGTTTTTGCAAAAAAAAAAATTGTTTGGTAAACATAAATAAAATATTGCTTCAATAAACTTTTTTTTTTCACATGGTGATATTTACATTTTAAAAATATCTTTCAAGGGTGTCTTGGAATTTAATTACAACTTTTTCTTTTCGTTTAAAAAGTTTGTTAAATAATGTCGCTGTGCTCATGACAAATATTCACCAACTGCTGATATCACTAAGTGAAGAAAGTTAAACTGTGTTTTTCTTGAAGCAATATTTTATTTTGCCAGAGAAAAAAGGTTTTGTTATATAAATTGCAAAACACTGACCTTTTCTTGCGTTCCTTACATCCCCACAATACGGCATGGGTCTTTAATAACCTTTTCCGCAGCCAAGCCCTTGTAGATCAATTTAAACAAATACATTTTATTGAAGAGATTGTCATATTTCCGTTCATTTATACCTTGTTACGTATTTTTTGACACAAGCAAAGAGCATTTAAAACTTGATTTGCTCATCTGCGTAAAATATAAAAATACCTTAAACTACAGAAATATAAAATAACTTTTAAAGCTTACCTTGTTCATTGACTGACTGTAGATTAATTTTTCAAGTGTGTGCAATATAACAAGTTATATTTTAATTTTATTTACCACTACACCGTAGAATCTTAATTCATAGATGAGTTTCATATCTATTTCTTTCATAAAACACAAACATTGACGACTAAAGAAGTGTGTATGTGCAGGATAATCTTAGTTGGTTTCGGTTGTGTCAATTTAATGTGCATTCATTCATAGGCCTATCATGCAAAGGTTTGTTAATGAAAGAAAATGCATTGTATTGATATTTTCGATGGTGATACTTAAACATTTTCAAGACACACACGGGATCGGTTAGAAGAAGACAATATATATTAATGACTAGCATTTGGGGTTCATTTTTCCTTGAAAGAATAATATTTATCTTAGGTTTTAAATTTATTTCTTTTTTTATATATTTCCAAGACTATGTTAGACAATCTTACACATTGTAAACAGACTAAGTCATGCCAATTCACTATTTCAGTAACCACTGGCTAGGCTTAAAAATCAACAGTTTTGAATTTTTCTTAAAATTTCATCACAATTAGGCTTCATATTCATTCATATGTTAAAACCTAGCAAAAATAAAACTATTGGTAATATACTTTTATCGCTTTTATATTCAGAATGCACAAGTAATGCCATGTAGCTGAAAGTTATGAAGCATTGATTTTACATTCTGACCTATTACAACTGAGGGTGCCTTGGTTATATGTGTATGGATCCCATATAGGTATCTGTGCCTGGAACTAAGCATGGTATTCATACTTGGTTGTTGGGTATTATGGACCAAATTTGGTTAGCTCTGCCTGGACCCCAGTTTAGAACATTTGAGTGGTAGCTTTTCAGAGCTTCAAGTCCTCTTAGCCAAGATTGTCTTTTATAGTTAGGAATAATTTGATAAAACTACTGGTTAGATCACACAATTTACAAATCAATTTAACTTTTAAGTACAGACACAAAACTTATGTCCTCAGGCCGTCAGTTCATCTTTATCAAACGGTAAACTCCAAATTCACGCATGGAGAATTTTTCCTCGGTTCCAGAATCCATTGCTCAACTGACCAATGTGCTTTCATCCTAGCTATGGTGTCAAACAACACAATATTATGTTTTTTTAAAAAAAAACTATTTTTTAAATGATTTAATATTGTTATTGTTTCAGCTAATACATTCCACCGAACACCGGGAATGGATTCGCAGCAGCAGTTCTGTCTTAAGTGGAACAGTTTTGGCAGCAATTTGGCAACAGCGTTTGGCAATCTGTTTAAATCGGAAAGCCTGACAGATGTCATACTCTTTTGTGAAGGTATGTAGGTGATCATGACAACTTGTATTTTTATATATCCCTAACTTATGTTCTACTTTCGTAACATAACAAGTATCTTGTTAAAATAACAAATAAATAGTTTAGAAATGATGTTAAAATTGCCTAGATAAACACTAATAAAATTCAAATAAGTTTAAAAACTGACACCTGGGAACTAGAATTGCTTCTCCTGTCCAGGTGTCACTTTTCACTTTATTCGAATATGACTCGGTCATTGCTGATTTGCATATTTATAAACATTCATTACCCAAGTTTCACCTTTCATATGTACTTAATTGTGTAGCTTTGTTTCTTACAACTAATAAAATTATTTAAAAATAAGAACATATTAAAATCACAAACATCCCTCCATATGACCTAAAGAAAATGTAATGTTCTATTTCAGGAGTGACATTTAAAGCTCACAGACTTATCCTGGCAGCATGTAGCAAGCACTTCCAGGATCTGTTTGAGCGGGCGCCGCTGTGCCCAAGTGTTCTTGTCATTCTGGACGGGACCTCCTCTTCCAACATGTCCGCTCTTCTGGAGTTCATGTACAAAGGGGAGGTGCACGTCTCGCAAGAGAGTCTCTCTAGTTTCCTCAAGGCTGCCGAATGTCTGCAGGTTTGTATACTTTACTCTTTTTCTAGATTTCCGGGGTTCAATCCTCGGTCCCGGCAGAGATTTATATGATTTACAAACCCTTCCTTCACCTCTGACAGGACGTTTATTAATCACAACTTGTGAATCTGTGGAATGCCAGGCTTCCACCGGGGTTCAGATCCCACGTTAAACTCAAGGTCCTCCATTTTCATCTCACAATCACCCTACCATTTCACATTGGCGTAAGTGCGTATAACTCGACCGGATATAAAGACACGGTGCTAATAATAATAAGTAAATAACTGCTTCAAAACCCACTTGTGTAGTCATTTGGTTTAATTCAAGGTGTCATTGTCACAATATATTGGACTTTCAATGATGAAGAGAGGGAGAGACAAGAAGGTATTAAAATTTGTATGTTCTAATACATTTTTCTTAAAATGTATTTCCTTAAAACTATTCATAATTCTTGAATTTACTGAGCCCCCATTTTACCAATCTAATTTCTAGATATAGGTTGAGTCCACTATCTCACTAAATTGAATCTATTTATCTTTGAATCAGAATCTTAGAAAAAAATATGAATATTAGAGGGGTAATTTAAATGTTAACATTACTACAGGATGGCCCATGGGAAAGTAGCCCGCCTCCTATATATCCGGCAGTCACCTCACTCTGAATTAGAAGAGGTCGTTCCCCTCCACCCATATTCTGACACAAAGAATGAGTCATTAGAGCTTTAGACAAGATGTTCACTTGCTCATTCTTCATGTTACAATATGGGTGGAAGGGGATTGACCACCTCCAATTCAGAGTGAGGAGACTGCTGGATATAGGAGGCCAATTTTCCGTGGGCCACCATGTATAACTATTAACTATATTATCCATACATCAGAAAAGTTTTAAATTACTGGTCTTGGGTCTGTTTGTTAAGTTAATCCTATTATAATTGGTTCTGAACCACATTAAGCAGTATTAGTTTTAAAACAAACTTCACTTGAAATATTAAAAGAAAAAAAAAAGGATTTGAGGGTCCCAGTTTGTTATTTCCTAGACTAT
Organism: Timema shepardi; assembly: GCA_902151425.1. Classification (NCBI taxonomy): domain Eukaryota; kingdom Metazoa; phylum Arthropoda; class Insecta; order Phasmatodea; family Timematidae; genus Timema; species Timema shepardi. Next base: position 7,601 of record CABFVX010004443.1, on the reverse strand, counting down.
TTTTTTCTAAAATACATATTTTGGAAAATACTTTACTTAATTTAAAATTCACGAATTAATTTTCCTTAACTTGTTCCCATTATGTAGTATCAACTTAAAAAGTAAATAAGATAAACAATTGTTTACTGATGACTAATCAATCAACTCTATTTAGTGGTACATCATTTTATCTTTTGATATCTGTTATGTGTGTTACCTCTGAATGTTGTGGCCTATGGTCGGGAGGTAATATAGGTGTTCATTTTTATATTCATATCATTTAACTGTATGCAGCCTCCTCAGCATGTTCGCCCACTGCATTTAAACTTTAATCTGACTAACTAATGTACATTAGTAATTTCCTAAGGAGTCAAATCGGAGAGCAGAACAATAGGATGCTTTGGCAGAGAGAAAATATTAATAATTTATTTTCCTACCCTTTTTGACTCTCACCTCACTTTGTAGCAATTCCCCCCCCCATTTGTTATCACTCCACTTCTATCCCTACTCCAGGGGTACCCGACTAACCTCTAGAAGAAGCTAGTCTTGACAGTTATCTAATTGTTTAGTATATAAGTGTGAGGCTGAAATATTTAAAAACTGGTATTACTCTTAATATCAGGCATGTAAACGGTTATAGTATAAAATACCAAATTAAATATCTTCAACTTCTGAATTTTGATTATTTTCTTATACTCAGCAACTTTGCGATTTTAACTTTTGTCATGGGATGTGGCTTGAAGAGGGCTTTGGGAAGTTTTAGTGAAAAGGGGTGTGTAGAAAGCTGTGATAATGGTGGTGGAGTAGGGGGGCTGTTAGTATTCAACAAAATATTTCCTTAAAAGATAATAAGGCATGTAACTGCCCTACTACTATCTGACTTAAAAATATTTACTTACATAACCAGGCCTTTAGTAAGAACCATTTCAAGTACATAGAACACAATTCATTACAGGTGAATTAAACAATAAAGTTAATATATCATTAAATTATAGTATTTTCATGAGGATATTTGTGGTTTTCCCTTCTAGGCACTTTGGACCTTTTTAAAATTATTGTTATTTACTTTTAACTTTGACTCTGAAGAAAATGTTTTGTATAACATGTGTGCTCAAATGATAGAAAAGCTATTTTGTTTCTATCTAAGTTTTTAAAATTGTATTATTATTAGTATTAGCACCGCACCGCGTCTTACTACCCGTTCGGCTTATACGCACTTAAAATTGTAGGAGAAACTAATAAATATGTAATATTTAGCGTGCCGTTATCAATTAGACATGTCATGCAAACAAAAATGTAGAATTGTGTTAATGCAAACTTTTTTTGTAATCTCAACAAAAGTATCTTATACTTAGATTATTTTGCGTTGTTAATTGATTTAACTTTTATTGCTAGTGATATAGTTTTTTTCTACATACACATAATATAAATCTACATGTTATTTTTTTCCAGGTGAAAGGATTGTCGATTGAACACGAGAAGCTGGCCGTTGTACAGGGTCAGGGCCAGACTTCACACAGCAGCACAGTGAGCCATGACAGTCAGTTGGACTCGCCGACTGGACGCAAACAAGCAAAGATTAGTGGTAGTGGGGCGGGAAATGGTGTGACCAAGGAGTCGCTTGAGGGTTTGACTGGTGGGTCTGAACAGCACCTGCAGCTCCACCATCCTTCTGTGCCCTCCTCATCCTATTCCCCAGTTATGTCTCCCTACATGCACCCCCCACTCTACCGTCCAGCTTACGAGCAGCGCATTCCTGCCTCTGCCCCACCCCCATCCTCCCACTATGACACCTCTCCACGAAAGAGGCATCATCGGAGTTCTTCCGAAGCCATCTCCGCCCAAGACTCTGCCATTCGAGCGTCTGTCCTCCGTGACGGCAGTAAGTCTCGCCCCCCATCGGAAGCGGAGAAACACTCCAACATGTCAATGGCTTATCGTCCTTCCGATTCGCAACAACACCAAGATATAAAGCCTCAGCTGGATGAGAAAGAGGGCTACATGGGTCGCTATGATGGAGGACCGGATGCCAGGGATAATGCTGCTGTGAATGTTGCCACTAGTGCTGCCAATACTGTGACTTATGACAGAACTGCTGCTGCGGATACGGACGGCAACGGAAAAGCTGCCTCTGAGAGCCGGCGTTCGTCGGTTGATCCTGGAAATAGTTGTCCAGAAGGTGAGGTGACACTTATTAATTGATAATGAGCATGCTTTAACTTTTCTTTTGTAGATTTGAAAATTGTCAAACATGATACTTGATGCGGCTCTAACCTTAACCTAAGGTTTATTTTAGAGGTGGGTCGAATCCACTATTTCTTAAATCCTAATCTACATTTTATTTTCAAATATATAATCTGAATCCTAGCAAATTGTTAGAAATTTTAATGATCTACAAATAGACCCACATTACACAATATAGGCCTAAACTCTAAATTAAGATTTATTTCAATCATGCTTTTAATTTTAGTCAACCCCAACCACCCCTCAAAAATACTGGTTAAAATCCAGCCAAATTAAACACTAGACTCATATTATTGATTGAAAATCAAATCAATCAAAATTGGAGTGTCTTTTTAGTTATTTTTAAAAGTTTTTATAGAATGGCTGAAGTTAAGTTTCTAAAATAACATGAAATAAACATTTAACTTTAATCATCATTGAAGGATATCAATTTATTTTTATAAGAAAGCAAAAATAAAAATACAAACAGTTTAAAAAAAAAGAAACTAGAACAACATGCTTAACAATTTAACATACATTGGAATTAGTGAACTCAATAATCCCTGAGTATTTTTTATTATCATTTTCTTTTGTATCTATTATTTATCTTCATGTAGAAAACAAGAAATATATTCGATTATTGCAATATATCAATTTCTGAGAATTCATTCTATTTAAAATAAAAACATATTTTCGACTCTTGCAACATGTTTATTCCCATTTTATTAGGCACAACTACTTTTGAATATTTCTACAATTACTTCAATAACATATTAAAAAAAATAAACTCTTGGTTAAAATTAATTTAAAAACAAATTAGCAATTAGCCAGTTGTTATTTGATTTTTAAAACTCGATACCACCTACTAAGTGAACAGATTACCTGAATCGATTTTAAACACACAATCACTATACAATGTGTAGGGTGGTAGACATAGATAAACAGTTTTATCGGTGTTTAGCTGTTGACAATATTTATTTTTCATGAAATTCAACAAAATACTAAGTACTAAGTAAATCAAGTGGAAGTTTGAAAATGATGAGCCTACAAAACTTTTGATCTTGATCTCGAGCTTAAGCGACAAGCTTGGAATATGAGTACTCGCAGAGCCCTAAAAGATATACACGTCTGCAAATGAAACTTTGAAACTAGACAAATAAACTCTTACTTTCCTTCTAGCTTTCAAAATGCTCATAGTTATTGCATATCTTATTACTAGAGCTCAGATGTTTGACATATATATTTAATTTCACCTAGAATTTAATGCGTAATTAACTATAAACATTTTTTATGCTACCCTGACTCCAAATATACACATTACATTTTTCATTAAAGTGCACATTTTGAGCAGTTTTCAATTCTAAGTCATATTTACAAAATTTTGGGAGCATACAGTCATATTTCACTTACAATTTCTTAAATAACTGATATTTCTAATTTCTATTGTGCTTCACATTATAAATTGTAAAGGCTCTCCTAGTTATTTTTAGAACATTTCTGTGAATTAGCTGTGAGATTATCAGATCAATAGTTAAATATTGGTCAGCTAATTTATTTTACTTACTTCCTAGATTTGAGGCATACTTTTTAATAATATCCATCATCATTAACATACATGTTTAGGGCATAGTTGTTAATTTTTAGGTCATATATTGGTATTTTTAAGGTTGTATTTACATGCATATTTTGTAATTCTTAAGGTCATAAACATCCAAGCCTTACTTATTACTAAGCTTTATAAAATTTGTGCTGTCTCTATATCTTAATCATCAGCAGAGATACTTTTTTCTCCTATATAATTGGTCTTTCATAGGATTCCAAATTTGGTAAACAAATGCTTTAAATTCTTTTCACAAAAGATTAATGGTAATGACCAACATATAGCAACAAAAAGTCTCTAAATCTTGTGTGAAGTAGAAATAGCTAGAGAAGGTATGGCTATTTCGTTTTATTGGCCATTGAGGTTATAATTTTACTATTGGAATGTAAAGATCCATTATTTTTAAATAATATATTGGGAAGTTAGTGGTAAACAAGACCATCAGTTTTGTGGGGTTAAAAATTATTTCGGTAAATATATCAATATAGCTACATTCAGTCCTCAAAGGAACAACACTTTTTAGCTATTATCAAAGGTTTCAATTATAGACCGCACTAAAGTTTTAAAAGTTAAAGGCTGTTTTTGAGAAAATTGTTCTCTTCATTTTTATAAATTAAGGCATTTTATGTAACAGAATTTTGTAGCCATACTAAATACTTTGTTTCAAGAATTTTCCTTGGAAAAATTTCTCTTTGAAATACTTTTATATAGTTTCTTCTTGAATTTAACCCGCCTCAGTTGAGTAGTCACTCGGTTGAACTGGAAAATAGGGGGAGTGGGGAGGAGGTCCTAAATGGTTCTTTACCTCCACAAAAATATGGGTTTACTTCCTCTATATTAACCTTCCCAATTCCTAACCCATTAGCGTAATTAGTACTTGAGCGTATAGCCCGAACGGGTAGTAAGACGCGGTGCTAAATAATATTACATATTCTTCTTGGATTTGAAGTTATTATTTCTCCTTGCTTATTAAGTCTGAAAACAAATGAATACTACATTCATTAATACATTATATTTAGAAGGAATAGCCATTGTTAAGATCTATTTGTTAGGGCTAAAGGTAATGTTAAGTGGTAACAACCACTACTTTTGATTTTACAATGTTTGGTTAGCGCTAATGTTCACATAAAAGTGCTCGTAAAGTTAATGCCAAGTTTCTCAATAAATTTTGCAATTAAAAAAAGTGGAATGAGCTATTAAAACTGCGTTCCATGTGTGAAAACACTGTCTTTGACAGGTTTTAAGTCTTTATAGCTTATCAATAAAAAAAAATCATCCTAATTTTTGCTAGTCTTTTATTTAAGTCTTTCATCATTCTTTGGCAATTTCATTTCTCTTCACATTTTATGTTCCTTCTTTTGGAGTTGATTTAAAAAAATACTTAGTTAGGCCTACTTGAAAAGCACAACTTAATCCATAATCTTTATTTTGTCGGACAAAAGAGATTAGCATGAATAAAACCATTATTTAAAAATATATATATATTATTAGGCGTAGAAAATCTTTTGTGGCTATTACCCTACCCTCCCAACTGTATGGGAAACTTGGACTCAACCGTTTCAGCACATGCTCACTTCTAAAACTTTCACCTCACGAACAATCTTGTAAATATTTTAATGAACATATTAAAACTCATCAAGAACTGAAAATCAAAACTAGAATTACAAATAAACTTGAAAAAAGAATATGGCTTTTTTTAACAGAAATAAGAACACAATTTTTAAGAATCAAATAACGACTTGCTTATTCATGATTTGTTTTTAAATTGATTTTAACTAAAGAGTTTAATACTTTTTTAAATATGTTTGTATTAGTTGTGAAAATTTTCAAACATAGTCTTGACTAAAAAAATGGGAATGAACATATTCGAGTTGAAAATATGTTGTTTTAAATAGAATGTGTTCTCAGAAATCGATATATCGCAAGAATCTAATATATTTCTTGTTTTCTACCTGAAGATAGATAATGAATATATAAGAAAATAAAAATAAAACATATTTGGCATTGAGTTCACTATTTCCAATGTATGTTTAATTGTTAAGCAGGTTTTTTAGTCTTTATTAAAAATATCTATTTTTATTTTTGCTTTCTTATTAAAATTAATTATGATCCTTCAATGATGATTAAAGTTGAGCAAAGTATAACTAGGCCTATTCTGTTTATTTCATGTTTTTTCTTTAGAAACTTAACTCATTCTAACAACATCAAAAAAAACCTAAGACACTTAAATTTTGATTGATATGATTTTTAAATAATAATATGAGTCTATATTGTTTAATTTGGCAGGATTTTAACCTGTATTTTTTGAGAGGTGGTTGGGGTTGATTAAAATTAAAAGCATGATTGAAACAAATCTTAATTTACAGGTTAGGCCTATAACGTGTAATGTAGGTCTATTTGTAAATCATTAAAATTTCTAACAATTTGCTAGTATTCAAGATTCAAAAATAAAATGTAGATTCGGATTTAAGAAATAGTGGATTAAACCAATCTCTAATAATAATAATATAATAGTTTATTTTTTATCAATTTCCATTATCATAACATCATTCAGCCATTAGGCCTCCTCGCTGTCAAACAAAGTGTGAAGAGGTGTTTATGAAATATCAGTTGTTTAAAGTTAGATTGTATTTTCTTCAGATTTACGGGTAAAATTGGAGCTCTCGGCCCGCCCAGAAGAGCATCATACAAATGCTGTACCTTATGCAGAAACGAGTGTGGATAAGCCACCAGAGATCATGCCAACACCAAACACTTGGAACTCTGGTGCAGCTGTGAAGATTTCCCCTCTCAAAGGGTCATCTATCTCAACAGCTGATGGTAAGGTTGTTTTTTGTCTAGTTCAATTTATGTTTTATCATAAAAACTTGAGGCATACCAGATTATGTATTGTGATAACAAAACATGGTTCGAAGGTTGTAACGAGAAGAGATTGCTAGAATTTAATATTTTAATAATCCAAATTTTAATTTTATCTTTGAATCTTGAATCAAATCTTGGGGAAAAAAGTATGAATATAAGAAGAAATAGGAATATATCACCTAAATCAGTGGTTTCCAGTTGGTTTGTTTTTGCACCTATTTTTCTCTTAGGTACTATTAAGACCCCAAGATAACTTGAAAAGTATTTAAATCTTAGATCTTAACTTTTTTACCGTGTCCTACTTACAGTCCAAGCTCCCCAAATTTTACTACACAAGTAGGGTAGATGACTTTAGTTTAGAGATTACTGCGAACATCATTTCATTTGACATGGTTAGTGAGTTTAAATATATTTTAGAACCTTAAACAATATTAGCATAGAAACTAGAAAAATAATTTAGTTAAGAAATGCATGCTATTACTTATTCGGTAAGTTGCCGACTCCTGCCTGTTTTCAAGGAATGTTGAACTCAGAAAATACTAAACAATAATTTCACCAATTCTCTATTGGTGTGAAATGTCGTCTCCTACCTTACAAGACAAACAAATTTAGGGTATTTGAAAACAAGTTGTTGAGTAAGCTATTTGGTCCAAAAAGGGTTGAAGATACTGGCAAGACAAGACATTAATCAATTTCTTCTCCTGTATCAAGTGTTCTGATCCAAAATACCTTGTTAAAAAAATTCACATTAGTATTTTCCCAATTTTATCAAAAGTATAAAAAAAACATTTTTGTTATAAAACATTTTATTTTATTCAAATCAAATTTGAAAGTTTTGGATTCACACAGACTATTACACCCTCAGCTGATCCTATAGACAAGGCCCCTAAACTATAGGATAGAGAGGATGGAACAATACAAGGAAAATATTAACAGT
>CABFVX010004442.1:55488-65514 GCA_902151425.1 Timema shepardi | reverse complement strand
TAAATCTTTGCCGGGACCGAGGATTGAACCCCGGCCGCCAGCATAGAAGTCTGACACCTTACCCCTAGACCGCCAGGTCACCGATACACAATTAACTACACTAACGGGACAGGGATGAGGAAGTATATTTGAGAAGAAAGGTGATCGTATTTACATGGAGAGAGAGCGGGATACAAATCAGGAAAAAAACACCGTAAGCACACGTGACTGGTATTCAAACCCAGACCTCCCCATCACGGCATCACCGGCAAACCAGACTAAATATACTTGACATTTAGTCCACGTGATCACCAATGCGGTCAGCATAGTGGCTACACATTTCTACTAAATCTATGACGTATGAACGAGAAGGTCAATTAAGAGGAAATTCACTCGCATTATCTTGAAGAGAGATGATGGGATAACTACGGCGATCAATCCCATGTTTTATTGTTGCATCCAGCTGGAATTCGAACACTAACCTCCCCGTCGACAGTGATCTTGTATAGTGCGAGTCCCAATCCCCACGCTCCCCAGTCACCATCGGGTGACACGATAAGTTGTTTATCTCCGATGTGTGTGAATGATGAGGGCATAGCGATAATATCTGTCGAAGGTCTCGTGGAAACTATCGACAAATTACTCATCTGTTTAAAGAGGTCGTCTAATAGTTGGGTTGGTTAGCGAGCGATCAAACGTTCAATTAGTCATACAACGTTTAATCACAAGAAAACATCCAGAGGGGGGATTTCATTGTCAACTTGCTACCATGGGTGCTAAACTTTTACGCAAGAATTCAAATTTAGAATTTAATCCGATTCTAAGTTTACTAGATCGAATCAATTCCAAATAGAATATTATTCTCTATTAATTGTTCGAGGAATAAAAATTAAATATTTTTCGAACACATTTTTTAAAAATAAAATTTCTTCCTTCTTATTCACTTCATGGAATAGGCTAGTCATGTCCAACCCACGGGCCCCTTGCGGCTGTTCTGTATGACCCGCTAGCTCTAATTGGAATACTTTATTAAATTGCAGAAATAAACAACAAACTCAACAAATTAGGTTCTTGTGGTTGACGTAAATTGCTCGTTAATTTCCATGTAGTTTCCTTAATTATAAGTAAGTATAATGTTACGTGTTTCTTGCGTAATGTATGTATTTATGTATGTATGGATGGGTGTGGGTGTGGGTATGGGTATGTGTGTGTATGTACTACTATATTTGGGCACTAGATCCTCTACATTTAATGAATGGCCCCCAGCAAACTCCAAGAACCTATGTGGCCCCCAGTCGGGGGTAGTTTGGACATCTGGTCTAAGCTAACTGCCTGTACCATCTTCAATCTGGACCTTTTATCTACCCACAACCTTCAAAAGACATTTAGATACTACAATATTAGGCTAGATTATTATTTTATGAGCTAAATCTCATAGGAAAGTAAACCATAAAATAGGAATGGAAATTCAATACCGATGTTGAAAGTTCAATGCTCGATATTCTCACCATCGATGTTTGTTGGTCGATGATTTTCAATCATCGACACTTTGTACCGGTGTACGAGATATTTATACAGGATGACTTTGAATGATCGTGTCAAAATGAAAAGGGTGGAAGATTGTACTATAGCGAATATATTTGTATAAGGAACCCATGATCGGCGCTTTGCCCGCAAACATTTGAAGTGTTGCCTGAAATTTAGGCAACTTATCTGAAATGCCATCGGCGGTACCACTATATGGTGGTACTGTCACTATAAAAGCGTCACATGTCACATGATTACTGAGAACTAATGCTGAATTTACCGATGGGCTATGGAGGCAATATCCCAGGACAGCAGAATCGGAGGGATGGTAAATTTTGTAGAAAAAAACCTATTTATATTGAAACAGTTAATATTATTCATCTATTTGTTATTCTTATTATGTTATAGTTTATTTATCGATATCTGCCCCACGATTGGGCGGTAATTATTACGTTCTCGGCCCACGATAGGTGCAGATTATGAAGATTCAGGATGATTTTGGATTATCGTGCCGCGAGTTTGGGCGCCAATTATTACGTTTTGGTTTATATTGTGAGATAATTGGTATTTATAGCCCCGTGATCGAGTGCCAATTATAGTGATATATCTTACACTTATGAAATAATTAAGACTTTTAAAATTGCACACGATTGATTTCACCTTCGGCACTGAAGATATAATTTTAGATGATACAATTTAGTTGAACTACTGATTATATTTCTGTGACGTTATTTTGAGTACCGTGTGCTGTGTAGATTTATGTTACTACTCTTTATGACCGGCACTGATTTATTACAACGTTCTGTTGATATATGTTACCGGCACTGTGTGTACTCATAAGCACAAGCGGCTTATATATGACCTACCCTTTGCCTCTTGGACCTCTTGTCACCCTTGTCAAAACCAACTAATCGAAAGAGTCCTGGCAACAGGTGTTGTGGAGACTATAGCTTCCTATTGGGTAGAGGGAGCTAGCGTCACCTGCTTTTTTGGTAAACACTACGGAGTTAATTTTTGAAAGAAAAAAATAAGTCTTATGGTGTAACCTCTTGACATTAATTCTGAAAAGCGTGTGATTCTTCATGGATGAGGTATTAAAAGGATATTTTACATACAATACTTTAAAGAAAAATGCACTTCATCCATGACCTTTTTTTATACATATGAGAAGGGTCTAAATCAGTGTCATTACACTCACAAATAAAACCTTTGAATAAAAGTGGATGTATACAACCCGTGATATAAGCTAATGGGTATACGACGCACGTGTTCCAAGTATTATTTTTTATTTAGGACCGCGTCTTACTACCCGTCCGGGTTATACGCTTTAAGTACTAATTACGATAATGGATTAGGAATTGGGAAGGATGAATTAGAGGAAGTGAACCCGCATTTGAATCGAGTGGGAGTGAAAAACCATTTAGGAAAAACCATCCCCAGTTCACCCGACCGAGATTCAAACCTCGATCTCCCCGTCCTCAGCGGTTGAGCTCAACACGACTAGCGCGTTAGCCAACTATGCAACCGAGGTGGGTGTTCCGAGTATTCTCACCCCTTAATATGACTGAAGGTATGGTTGTCTGAAGGAGATTCTGTGTTTAAGGGGGAGTGGGTAAGGGAGGAGGCAAGATCTGTGTAACCCTTAGGTGGCAAAAATATAAATCCGCCACTGCGTGCTAGCATGTCCCACTACACAGGCAACAGGTTCGTGCCATACAAGAGCGGAACAGAGATAGAGGATTACATATTCCGGGAGATAGTTGAGAGCTGTTTGTGGGTGTAAAGAGGCATTCTCACAGTAACCATGTGACATTTGGTTGGATGAGGAACGACACGACGTTTTGATAGTGTCAACAGCACCATATAGCAGTAGCGACGATGGCACGCCAGAGAGGTTGCCTAGACTTTAGGGCAACACTTCAAATGTTTGAAGCTCCATAGCTCCTTAAGGACACATCGCCGACATTGGGTTCCTTTTACTAATATTTTCGTTACAGCACCATCTTCCACACCTTTCATTATGACACACTCATTCAAAATCCTCTTGTGTGTATATTATTTTAATTTATTTGTTTATGTTTATTCATGAATATAATTTGTTTGAATTGATATTCAAGTTTCATATTAATTTATTACAAATTCACTTCATTTTTAGTTGTTATTCAATGGATTTGATAAAAATCACCATTATTTATTTTTCATACACCCTCGGTGCTGTTTTGTTTTATAACATTTATGTTTTGCAGACGATGTCGTTTCTTAATTATATATTTTATAGTTATCTGTTTTAGCGCCGTGTCCTACACATCCTTCAGACAACATGGCCACCGAAGCGGGTATGAAAAGAAGTCCCTTTTCAAATCCCGCCATGTTCATAATATCATAGCTAAGAACCGGTGCGATTACCACGTGCTTAGATCAATACTAATCTTTCCTAGTAAAGAAATATTTGATTTATTTTATCAAAAAAAAAAGTAATTTTTGTTATAAAATGTATAGGAAAAAAAATTCAGACCTTTACTCGTGTTCCATAACATCCCACCTTAAGGGAGGTACAGTAGCCCCATGGCTTCTTTGGTGATGACTGACAGTTGACAGCTTTGAAATTTACCAGACCAAATTACGTGTCCCTACACCGAACCAGATGATCTGCATAAACATGTGTTTAGCATCTGTCACTTTTGACAGTTAAAATTTAGGTATATACCTAAATGTTGACTGTCAGAAGTCAGCTGTGAGCTGTCAGTCAGCACCAAAGAAGCCACGGGGCTACTGTATATCGATCGCGCTAAGGCTTCCCGCCCACGCCAACCCCTCCTGAATATTTCTAGTTTAAACACATACCTTACCTTGCACCTTGGGCGTCGCTCTAGCGGTAGAGAGAGAGACTAAGAACCCCTTGCGAGCGACAGACCATGCGTACTAAAGAGGGGCATGGGGGAGGGAGTGCGAGTTACTAAAGGACGCCGCACCCCGGGTAGTTTTGTCAGGGGCGGGGTTTTTGACTGACGTTCCCCCTTATGGTTGGGACACCCTTCTCTTTGTCTCAAAAGGAATGCTACGCTCCAAGACGCTAGAATGCGCTGCCTGCCATTCGCTACTATTTCCCGCTCTTTTTTCACCACCACAAAATAAAACCAGTTGATTCTAGAAGATGAGTTATTAAAATATAGAATGAATTCAAAATTAATCGATCAGAATGATAACGAAGTTATTTCGATTCTTTAATGACAGATTCTTATAGTCATAAATGACCTGGAAAAAGAGGAAAAACAGAATTAGAAATATAAATACACTGATATTTACAAAATATATACTTTTAATTAATCGTCATAGTTTTGAAAGATCATTTTTTACTTATCAACTGCCCTTTTCCTAACATATAGTTCTGAAAACTAGGCGCCCTAACTCTTTTTTGAAAAGAACCTTTTTTACTTATCAACTACCCTTTTCCTAACATTTGGTTCTGAGAACTAGGCGCCCAAACTCTTTTTTGAAAGAACATTTTTTACTTATCAACTACCCTTTTCCTAACTTATAGTTCTGAGAACTAGGCGCCCAAACTCAAAAGTGACACTATTGATAGCAGTGTGGCTACTATCGATAGTGTACGACATTGAGAATTAACGATACTATCGATAGTGCAATCAATAATTTACCATCCCTAGGCTGAGTTTAGCATCATGCTAAACTAGGATTTCCAGCGAGTTTGGTGGCCGCACGGTCTAAGGCGCTACTTTTGCAGCAGACTAAACCACCGGTGATGGGGAAATCGAGGTTCGAATCTTGGTCAGGTGTATTGAGGGTGGTTTTTACAAAATGGTTATCCATTCTCCCTCCACGAAAATATGGTTGCAGTTTCCATAAATATAACCTTTCTCATCTCTAAACCATTACTGCAATCAGTTCGTAGGCGTATACGCCGAACGGGTACTAAGAAGTGGTCTTTAAAGAAAAAATTAGAGTTTCCATTCGTCTCTGGTCTAGCACACTGTCCCGTATTTTAAAAAAATACAAATTTCAATATGTAGGTTTAATTTTAATTTTTTGACTTTTCCACGAGTATTTTAATCATCGTTCCATTCGGTTTGAACTCTGGCACTACCGCTTTTTGATTTTAACAAACTAGCTATAGAAGTGCTATCAGCGACATCTAGCAGCAATGAATTCAAATATAAACGCAAGAGTTTCACATATGTTGCGTGCTTTCCTACGGATAAAATTTTCATTCAACAAAATATTAATATCAACAACGATTTACAAAATGTTTCCAAATAACAAATAAATGTTTTGTAGGCGTCTACGAAATCCTTGCTTGATTTCATTGTTCGATCTAATTTATGTTTATGTTATGTAAACATCAATGTATTGTAATATGTATTTGGTAGACAAAATATAATTTGATTAAGGATACAGAGAGTAATAATTTACACAGACCCTGTCCTACCACCAGCACAGATTATCCAACTGTCATTACACAAATGAGCTAAATAAAGTAAAATACTTGGGGCTATTTTTTTGGGGGGGGGGTGGGGAGTATATAATACATTAGTGGTAAGGAAAACAGAAGACGAATTTTTTTTAGCGCCGCGTCTTAATATCCGTTCGGGTTATACTCTCATTTACTAATTACACTAAAATTCTTAGAGAGTAGGATAGTTATATTTAGAGGAAATGTACCTGCACTAGCGTGGAGGGAGAGTGGAAAACAGTTTTGAAAAAAACTCAGTACACCCAAACGAGATTCAAGCCTCAATCTATCCGTGGCTGGCAGTCTAGACTACCGCTAAAGTAGCGCTCTAGACCATCTGGCCACAGAAGTGAGCAGAAGGGTGAGTTAGAATGAGCACTTTCACTTATTGACACAAGAAGAGTTTAAAGTCGGATTGGTAATAACTCAAGTGACCTTAGCGCTTGGAGAAATGAAGTTTGAGAAAGATTGATTCTTCCCGTACCTTGGAGGTACAATAAATTAAAACAACCTAGAGGAGGAGATATTTGTTCGGATACAGGCTGCAAATAAATGTTTTGTTTAAAACTGTCAGTACAAATATAATGTCTTAGAAGAACAAAATTAAGAGTATTATATTTAAACCAGTGCTACTCCACGAATTTGAATTATGGATGTTAATCAATAAGATGGAGAAGCTATTAACATTTGAAAATAAAGTAATAAGGAACATTTTTAGACCAATGCAAGAACATAGGGAATTCATAACTAGGAGAAATGTTGAGTCACATGATATTTTTTAGTAAAGTAGACACTACAACAATAATAATGAATACAATTATTATTATTAGCACCGTGTCTTACTACCCGTTCGGGTTATACGCATCTTACGCTAATGTGCAATGGTAGGGTGATTGTGAGATGAAATGGAAGGACCTACAGTTTAACGTGGAATCCGAACCACGGTGGAGGTCTGGTATTCCTCACATTCACAAGATGTTTTGTCAGAGGTGAAGGAAGGGTTTGGTAATCAAATAAAAGAATGGAGGGGTTGGGGCATGTATTGAAAAATGAGAAGGGAGTTATGAGAAATGTGCACCTAGAAGAACCAAAGGGAAGAAGACCGAGGCTCAGATGGACTGATGGAGTAAGGAGTGACCTAAGATAACTGGAGGCGGATGACACCAGGGTTGTCGACACAGAAGAGTCTAGAAGCGCGAGGCTGGTGTCCAGACGAGTAACAAGGTAAAATATGGCTAGATAATGGTGTGCATCCGCTCCTATTTTCTTTGCGCTAAGTTCGTGCTGGTTCGCTAAAAACAATATTCCCACAGAGACCATTATGCGTGTCCCGCTTGGGGCCACCTGGCGGACACGTATATGAGGAGGATGCAGGCATTCCAGAGCGTGTGTCTGAGGATCATTGTTATCATTGTGGGCGCACCTTGGTATGTCCGGAATGAGACTCTACATCGCGACCTGGATATGCCTACCATCAAGGACCCCTTCCGGGGACTAGCGCAGTCTTTCTACGCTAGACTTCCCGGTGCCACCAATCCTCTCATCCAGGGGCTTGGGAACTACGTCATCGACACTGGTGGGTGCCATCGACGTCCCAAAGCCCTGCTCGGATAAGCGAGATATGACAATAGTGGTTTGGGAGGCTCTCACCAGCGCCCCATAGAGTAGTGTCTCCGCACGTAACTCTAAAAACCCTTATTCGGTTTTTCAAATCTCTTACCCCCCATGTACTGATAAAATGCAATATCTGTTTCTTTGTTTCAGAACTTCGCGAAATGCGACAACCCGTTTTTAATTTTTGCGAACCACGCGGTGTGACCAATTGGTCGGTACGTGTTGGAACTTGCTCTCGTGCTCCCCTTCAGGGAGCGTCAGAGTATGCTATTGGATTGGATTGGACAGAGACCAAGATACCAAGGTTTGTGGTTGTGGTTTATTAAGCTTGGACTGACTATACCAAATAGACGGGGTTCGTTCCTTGTCGGTGCAAGTATCGTCGCTTACCTGAGCGCACGACACGACCTTCCAGTTTGATGGCACGAGGCAGAATAACACCTCAACCAATGGCGACAAGCCGCCCCGGTCCCCACCCGACAGCACCCAACACCAGCGAGGAAGTCTCCGAGTACGACCTGTCCAAAGTACAATGGGTTGAGGATCAAGAAAATGGGGTTTAGAGGAATTGTACCCATGTTTTGCGTTCGGGGAGAGTGGGAAATCATTTATAGAAAAATACCTTCAATACACCCGACCTAGGTTTCAACTCCTACCTCCAGTATATAGTAGAGTGGGTGACCTGGTGGTCTAGGCGTAAGGTGTCAAGACTTCTGTGCTGGGGGGAACCGGGATTCAATCCTCGGACCCGGCACTGATCTATCTGATTGACAAACCCTTTCTTTCATTTCTGACAAGACGTGTTATTAATCACAACTTGTGAATGTGTGGAATGTCAGGCCTCCACCGTGGTTCGGATCCCACGTTAAACTGTAGGTCCTCCATTTCATATCACAATCACCCTAACATTACACATTAGTGTGAGTATAACCCGGCCGGGTAGTAAGACGTGGTGCTAATAATAATAATAATAATAATAATATAGTAGAGTGACGCGTTATAAAAGGTGAATTCGTATTATCCCGCGCCGGTTTTCGGAAAGTATTTAAGAAATATCATAGTTAAATATACCACTAGCCGCCCTTATAGCTCTGCTCCGGATCAGGTGGAAAGATTCAACCGAGATCTTAATATTGTCCTCACGATTTATCATGTTACACACACCCAGACTTTATGGGATAAGGATTCGAAGTTTTCGAATCTAGCTTTTAATTCAGACCTACACGAATCCACAGGGACGTTGTCTGCTCCTTTGCTGCCAGGCAGAGGGTTGAACCAACCCTTGTTGACCCGCTGATGGGGGGATGTGGAGACTCCTCCTATGCCGAAAATCGGAATATGAGGAGCGCCCGGTATAAGGTAGCCGCGGCCTACTTTTTAATTTTGATACAAAATAATGTATGAATGAGCTGATAAGATGCGATACGGACAAATGTGCAGCGGTATTTAAGATGGTATCACATGTAGGTAACTTCACGACCGTGTTTTAACGGTATTTAAGATGGTATCTCATGTAGGTGGCTGCACGACCGTTTTTAACGGTATTTAAGATGGTATCTCATGTAGGTAACTTCACGACCGTGTTTTAACGGTATTTAAGATGGTATCTCATTTAGGTAACTGCACGACCGTGTTTTAACGGTATTTAAGATGGTATCTCATGTAGATAACGGCACGACCGTGTTTTAACGGTATTTAAGATGGTATCTCATGAAGGTAACTGCACGACCGTGTTTTAACGGTATTTAAGATGGTATCTCATGTAGGTAACTGCACGACTGTGTTTTAACGGTATTTAAGATGGTATCTCATGTAGATAACGGCACGACCGTGTTTTAATGGTATTTAAGATGGTACCTCATGTAGGTAACTTCACGACCGTGTTTTATCCTGAATCTATTGATCGGTTGTCATTCGTGGACCAGTCCTCGACACTGGTCGTTCTCAGTCAAGCTACATTCTGTCACAACGGACCTGGTCTACACTCGGATAAACCGTCCACGAATAAAGGAATCGTATTTTTTTTTCAACATTTGCCAGATAACATACAACCACCACCGGTGAAAGTGTGGGATTCTCACTCGGCAAGTACACGCCTGACGCGGTCTTAAGGTGGAAGTGTGAGATTCTCACTCGGCAAGTACACGCCTGACGCGGTCTTAAGGTGGAAGTGTGGTATTCTCACTCGGCAAGTACACGCCTGATGCGGTCTTAAGGTGGAAGTGTGAGATTCTCACTCGGAAAGTACACGCCTGATGCGGTCTTAAGGTGAAAGTGTGGTATTCTCACTCGGCAAGTACACGCCTGATGCGGTCTTAAGGTGTAAGTGTGAGATTCTCACTCGGCAAGTACACGCCTGATGCGGTCTTAAGGTGGAAGTGTGAGATTCTCACTCGGCAAGTACACGCCTGATGCGGTCTTAAGGTGGAAGTGTG
>CABFVX010004442.1:19870-53280 GCA_902151425.1 Timema shepardi | reverse complement strand
CCACCTTTAGACCCTGGTCTCGGCCTTTTTTTTTTTTTAGTCGACGTCATTTTAATTGCACATTGTTGAAACTATTCATTACGATGCAAATCTGTTGTCGAAGCAATCAACGCAAGTTGTCGCCGCAAGGGACTGGGTAGGAGGAGCAGGGTCACTCGCCCCATTTGACGGGCAGGTCAGGGGTGAAGACCTTCCACATTTTAGCCTGTCATAGGGAAGGTTTATTCGAGGTGACGGACTGTTCCGAGCAATTTAATTGTAACGCTACGATGGCGTGTAGACATATTATAATTAACATTTTACACGTTTCTCCGCGAGTGAGTGGGAGTTATGCCAATAGGCGTCGCTAATTATTAATTACCGGCAATCCCGCACGGCGTGGCCCGTGACCCACTCTGGTATAGTACTTATATAAGCCCCCCCCCTCCGTCCCCCGCCCATGGTAACCGTATCTCTGAAACGTAATTTTAAACCAGATGAAAAATATTTTTTCTAAACATTTGCTAAAAATAGCCTAATTGAAAAGCTAATTAAAAATTTAAGAATCCGGCTTCGAGGTGCATTTAGACCCCCTTCCGTCCACCCATGTTAAAAATGTCAGATCTCTGCGTTCCGTAGATTTGGCTGGACATCTCACACAAACAGACAAACACTTCCTTTTATTATTATAAAGGGTGACCTGGTGGTCTAGGAGTAAGATGTCGGACTTCTGTACAGTGGTCCGGGGTTCAATCCTCGGTCCCGGCTCAGATTTATCTGATTACCAAACCCTTCCTTCACCTCTGACAAGACATCTTGTGAATGTGGAATGCCAGGCCTCCACCGTGGTTCGGATTCCACGTTAAACTGTAGGTCCACCATTTCATCTCACAATCACCCTACCATTACACGTTAGCGTAAGTGCGTACAACCCGAACGGGTAGTAAGACGCGGTGCTAGTAATAATAATATTATAGATACCCAACCAAACAAGGCAGGATGAGGAGAAAGAATGAATACCAGTATTTTTTTTAACAATTAAGACTCCCTTTGGTGGCCGTATGGTTTAAGGCGTCACCCTCGTAACAGACTGGAGTGCCGATGAGAATAGTTTTTTTTTCTTTTCGAAATTGTGATTTATTCTCCCTCCACACAAATACGCTAAATAATACTAAACATTATTTCTTTTTTCTAATGCATGTAAACTCTAAACAAATTATCTTTTTAATTTGCCTCATGATAAGAACTATTATATATATTTAATATATTTCTTGATTATATGTATGAATAGGTTTAGAAATTAATGTATTATCATTCATCCCTTTAATTTATACAACTAATAAATTTATTATCATATGAATCTACATTAAAATACTTTTTGATTCGAACCATTGCATCAATTATTCTAATCTTATCAATCATAATAAAGTAATTAATTAGTTAAATAACAAAAAAATATTATTTTAATACTTTATCCTTAATAATAATTCAATACACTAGTACACTTCCTCTATATACAGCCTTCTTAATTCCTTACACATTAGAGCAATGAATATACATGTGTGTAACCCGGACGGGTATTATGACACGATGCTAAAAAAATTATATTCTAATAGAGTTTTTATTAATTCGTTTTATACCATGTGAATAAACAGATTAACCTAAAGGGTTAGTATGAAGAGAGTAGCTATGGGAATCACACCCTCATTAGCACGGGGATGAACAATTAAACAGAGATACATTAGATTTTAAAAAAATAATAATAACCTGGTCCGGATTTGAACTTTGACCTCCCTAATTGTGGTCAATCCAATCTATATTTACTTCAATACAATGGTTTGCTTGGATAACATATTTCGTTCAAGAGAATTACTTTGAATTTATATGTTATTCACTGTTTAAAAAGTTTTATTTTATTTATTTATTTATATTTAAATCATATTTAACTCTTAATTTTTTTTCAATAAAGTTGTGTTAAAATTATCATATTACTTATTTTTCAACAAATTTTTTGTTTTATTTATGTATTTTTAACACTTATTTCCTTCGAGAGACTTACTTTAATACTATATTATGCTACTTAGTATTTTTTCAAATTTAATTTATTTTAAATTTTTTAACTCTTAATTCAGTCTAGAGAACTTATTTATATTTATATGTTACTTATTATTTATCTAATTGCAGCTTTTCTTTCCTTTCAGAGAATGGGAGAAACTTGTATTTAATCATTATATGGACACATACGAAGCTGTATTGGTTGATTAAATAAGCAATTACATTTCGAATTCCCATTTCAGCCGAGAGCCGTGCACTAACTGTGTAATGTAAACAAACACACACACGCGAGAAGAAGAAAAAGAAGATAATCCGAACTTGGGGGAATGAAGTGAAGCTTGCCAGACAGCCTTAAAGGCCGGTTTACACGGTCATGTTTAGCTGGCGCCAACAGCCATACCAGTACAGCCGTCGTGCGAGTAAGGGTTTAAACACACATTATTTAGTTAGTTAGGTGTGGTTCGATCGCGAGTTGACATGTACATTTTATCCCACAGTGCAAGAAAATCTTAATTTGATCGATGATGCATTTGAATAAATTAATTTAAATTTTACTTGGACCAAAATTAAATAAATGCCACAACACAAACGTAAATATTTTCATTTTTCTTGTATAGCATAGTAACATTTAAAAGTAAAAATTTATATCAGTAAACTGCCCTTAGATGAATTTTTCTCTGAAAATCAAGTATATAATTTTATTTATCGAATAAAACAATCGACAGAATATTCATTTTGAACAAAATATTTACAGGCTAGCCATGTACAATCACCATTTTTTTATAGATAAAGTAGCCCCATGGCGTCTTTGGTGCTGGATGACAGCTTTAAAAAGTTACCAGAACAAATTATGTATCCCTACGCCGAACCATATGATCTGCAAAAACATGTGTTTAGCAGCTGTCACTTCTGACGGTCAAAATTGAGGTATATACCTAAATGATGACTGTCAGAAGTCAGCTGTGAGCTGTCAGTCTGCACCAAAGAAGTCATGGGGCTACTGTAGTTTAAATATCTGTAAAAGAAAACTATTCTATACTTTTAAAATGTGAAGCAACTTTTTTTGACAGTGATTACAGGAAATATAACCAACTAATGTTAATAAATAGTGATGATAATAATAATAATAATAATAATAATTTCAATATTCTTTATTATAATGCCGGCCAAAAGTCGTAGGACTATAACAGGCCAGCACTGAAAAGTACACAAGTACCTTACAAATACAATATATTTACACGAGAAAATAAGATAAACAATAATAGCTAAATAATTTTATATACTGTTGAATAGTTCCGAGAAAAATTGTAATTAATAATGATAAGAATAAAAAATAGCAATAATAACAAATAGCTAAATAGTGGTTAAAAGAAGTAACAATATGAAAAAAAAAATCAGAATATTGTAAAATTTAAATATTACAGGCAGAACCTCTACATGATAAATTATTGATATGGGATTTCCTTAAATAATTCTCCGAGTTTAGCTTTTCTTTTATTATAAAAGTCTAATTGACAAATCTAGGATATGCGCTATGGATACAACGACCTATAGGGCTCGTCTTATAAGATCTATTGAGAAAAAATAATTTTGGATTACGAGAAGCCCGAGAAGGGATATCAACGCCTCCATGATCAAGGGAATATTTGCAAGAAATTTTGCTATTGAAAATATTAAAAACAAAAGGGGCATCACAATAATATCTACGTGAGAAGAGAGTTTGGAGCCCTAAGAGGTTTCGAATTGTCATAGTCATAATAAATAAGGTTAGTAAAGAATTTATCATAGCACGCAGCGACAAACCTTCTTTGCACGTTTTCCAACCTAATAATAATAATAATAATAATAATAATAATAATAATAATAATAATAAAAATCTTATGCATCAAGGATCGCCCAAACATTTCAAACTCCCAAAAATATTCCAACAACAAAATAACTCTTTGGCACGAGCCCAAAAGCCGCCTGAGCCACCGCCATTGTTAGCAAAGATAAAGCTAACATTTACGAATAGAGGGTTCCATATGATCAGCACAACGAACCCTCTGGTTGTTAATCTCAGTTTTATAAACCGGAGCCGCTATTTATTTATTCAAGTAGCTCCTCATTTGTCCTTACGAGTATGAGTTTGACCCACTACTTTATAGAAAATTTTGGAAGCGCTGGGGATCGAACTCTATACCTCTGGAAATGTAGCCAGAAACTCTAACCACTGGATTACAGGTGACCTGGCGGTCTAGGGGGTAAGGTGTCTGACTTCTGTGTTGGGGGTACGGAGTTCAATACTCGGTCCCGGCACAGATGTATCTGATTACCAAACCCTTCCTTCACCTCTGACAAGACATATTGTGAATGTGGGGAATGCCAGGCCTCCACCGTGGTTCGGATCCCACGTTAAACTGTAGGTACTCAATTTCATCTTACAATCACCCTACCATTACACATTAGCGTAAGTGCGTATAACCCGAACGGGTAGTAAGACGCAGTGCTAATAATAATAATAATAATAATAGTAATACTGGATTACAGAGGGAGTTAGATTTACCAAATATTATTTTTTAGTATAAAATAATTTAATTTGAGGATTCCTATATCAAAGTTTACAAATGTTTTAGTAGCAAAGCCGCAATTTATGAAAAGCCTCCCATAATTTTAATGTACCGATATAGGCCTTATTTTCATTTTGATTTAAACTAAAACCTATCCATAGAAGATTATAATCATGACGATGAACAAGCGTTTAGAAATCACGAGTTTAAATTTCTTAAAATCTAAAGGCTACGATTAAGGGGGACTCTAAGAAATGCGAGATAAGGGCGGTATTTTTTTGTTCAAAATTTCTCCACTTGGTGATATCAACAGTTGTTGAATATCTGTCAAGGGTGTCTTGGAATTTAATGATAACTTAATCTCTTCATTTAAAAAGTTTCTCATCTAATGCCGCCATGCTCATGACAGATATTCAACAACTGTTGATATCACCACGTGAAGAAAATTAAACTCTAGGTGTTTACTGGAGTAATATTTGATTTATTTTGTCCAAAAAAAGGATTTGCCATAAAAACAGCAAAAAAAACACTGAGCTTAACTTGAGTTCCCTACATAACCCCTTAAAGCTGTCGTTAAAGTTCACGTATGACAATTCAATGGGCGAGCCAGCCCCAATCTTCTTAGAAAGTGCCTTACTTATCTTGAAGCTAAAGAAGTTACTAGATCTACTTTCACGTATTCATGCGCAAGCTATGTGATCTAAATCTGTCACTTTTAATAGATATTATCAATACCTATTAAATAAACTAACAATATATTTAAAATGTTATCAGTGTTTACAGCAAAAAAAGGAGTCTATGATTGGGAAAAGTTGTCCTACTACTATAATCCTACAATTAGGTCTATTCGTGAGTAAACCAAGAAACAAGTGAATAACGTTAAATATTCGTACACTCACATACAAACAATAAAAAGGCCCTTTTACCGCCCCCACTGACGCGTGGACGCCTTTATAAAAGGCAACGCGGTTCGGCGTCATTCAGCTATTCGACGCGCAGTGCTCGTACCAGTTAGACGTCGGGACGCTACCGAGAGAGAGAGAGAAAGATATAGATATATTCCAGTAGCACACGCAGAAGGCAGCGTGAGAGTTATCCCACCTGTTGCCAGCAGCACACTAAAACAACCCGTCGCCAGCACACAAGACGCGCACACTAACTGATATAAGCGAATCATATATCCTTACTACTAATCCCTCACCCTCCTTTTAAAGTCCGAAACAGACGGGATTTTAGGTGTTTTTTGTTTTATTTTTTTAAAGGTTCGTTCACCAGGAGCTTTTGACGGAAGGTCATCCACTTCTGGTAGCGGTCATCGTGGTCTGGTAAGTCAAGTGTCTCTCTTTCAACTCCGGACGTTGATAGCTCTTAATTTAACAGTATTGACAGAACGAACTCATTTATACTTCAAATTAGAAAATAGTAAAACATTTCTTACAAAACAAATAACATAAATATTACGATGATATATTTAATTATATTCGTCATACAAACCAGTTACCTTTATCATTAATACATGGCCTCCAATAATGGATTTTAGAGTTTCTGAATAAAACAGTTCACTGGTTCTTGGGGGAGGGGGCTAAAGTGTCCCTCCACCCCTAGACCCACTAACGACGCCCGTGCCTTCAACAAGTGGTCGCCTTTTGTTCCTTCATAAAACAACCCTAGTTATTTTATTACTATTAGCACCGCGTCTTACTACCCGTTCGGGTTGTACGCACTTACTCTAATGTGTAATGGTAGGGTGATTGTGAGATGAAATGGAGGACCTACAGTTTAACGTGGGATCCGAACCACGGTGGAGGCCTGGCATTCCCCACATTCACAAGATGTCTTGTCAGAGGTGAAGGAAGGGTTTGGCAATCAGATAAATCTGTGCAGGGACCGAGGATTGAACCCCGGACCCCCAGCACAGAAGTCTGACACCTTACCCCTAGGCCGCCAGGTCACCTTGTAGGTGTTAAAGTGGGGTGTTAGGTAAACTCCAGTTAAGGTATGTATTTCTTCAGGTTTTTAAAAAAATAAACACATTTTTGGACTAAATAAAGAAAACATTTCTCCAGTAGATAAGTTCAGTTTATCTTTCTACACATGGTAATGTCGATAGTTGTTGAATATATGCCACAAGCAGCGTGGAATTTGAACTTTTTGATCTTCTTTAAAAGGTTTTTGTCTAAATTACGTGACGTCCAAGACAGACATTCAAGAACTGTTTATGTCACCAAGTGTACAAAATTATACTAAACATATCTACTGGAACAATATATAAATTTATTTAGCCACGAATGTTTTTTTTATATTTAAAAACTAAACAAATACGGACCATAACTCGCTTTCCTCTGATTACCAAACCCTTCCTTCACCTCTGACAAGACATCTTGTGAATGTGGGGAATGCCAGGCCTCCACCATGGTTCGGATTCCACGTTAAACTGTAGGTCCTCCATTTCATCTCACAATCACCCTACCATTACACATTAGCGTAAGTGCGTATAACCCGAACGGGTAGTAAGACGCAGTGCTAATAATAATAATAATAATAATAACTCGCTTTCCTTCCAGTTTTTGCCTTAAAGACAATTGAAAGGAAAATATCCCCATTCTGCTAACTATTCTCGTATGTGAGTGTTCACTTTGTAGTTTCACAAATGTTTAAACATTCGAGGGGGAAGGGGCGGTGGAAAGGGGGGGGGGGTCCAGTAAAAATACAATAACATTTATTTTATTAAAATAACGTGATTACACGGATTTTTGGTAGCTTACTTCTTAAACTAAGAATTGTTTTTATTAGGTAGTCGTTATTTTGAGGATAGTTAATATCAAACAATATTTTATTTATTTCTTATAACTATGTTTACGAATCGTATAAACGTTTGAATAGTAAAAATATCCCATTTAAATCTATGGCCCACTCGATTCTCAATTATCCTGGAATGTTTTGTTGTGGTTTTGTTAAAGGTTGACATTATTTTGTAAGAAAAAGGCTCAAAATTGCAAAATTCAGCGCGAATCTGACCTGTAAATGTGTTAATTTAAACTTGTAATTTTTTTAAATTAATTTTTTACTCCCTCGCACAGATGGAGAAATTATTGTTATTGTCAACAACAAAAAATTGAAACCGAGATATTTATCGATGTAGACATTTCATGACAGCCTGAATCCTAATAAATAAATATTTTTTTAGAATGCCATCTGTCTGTGTGTCTGTTACCGGGAGTGAACACTAAATCATTTTACCGATCGCGCTAAAACTTGGTATCTAGTGTTTGCATGAGGTTACCCAGCGGGGTTTTTGGAACTAACTATCCGTCCAACTCTAAAATTAAGGATATATGGCTTAATTTTTTTTTTAAAGAAAAAAATATATAGTTTTCTTAAAATATGCTTTAACGATTATGATTAAATTTCGTAGCCCGGAGCTCTTTAAATTACAAACAAAATTGTAGCGCTCACATTCCCATGAAAATGACTTTGAGAATACAGAAACTGAAATTTTCAAATTCGATCTTATCCCCACAATTATTTTAAGTTACGAAATAGCGTATCACTGCAAAATTGTAGTGCTATTAAAAATAAAAAAAATAATTTTTTTGAAACATCTTTTTTATAAAATAAACAGTTTCTGAGAAATTGATAAATATATTTTTTATATTGAGGTCTGGGAAATTTATCGTTTATCTATTTTCTCATCGTGTTTCTGTAACAGTGTAAATTATTTAATTAATTCATTTTAGTTAATATTTCTGTAACAATGCAGTTCTATATTATTTCGATTTACATTTATTACGAACTTAAATAACTCTCTCAAATTTTAGGCAATTTATAGAACTTGAAAATTTAAGGTTCCTGAATCCTGTAGAGACATGTTGAAAATTTGCACATCCTTTTTGTATCTAAACACATTATGAAATTTAAAAAAAAACACTTAATGAATAACGTGAGATTTCTGAACGTCTAGAAAGCGTCTCAGTGGTACAGCAGACGGTCACCTTAAGTAGGAAATAAAATGGAAGCATTTACTCCTTTACTTTGGACGTGAGTCCGTCCCTACCTAATATTGGTTTCATTATGAATTACCGGTAGAATAGGCCTGTGTTTGGCGTGACGTCAGAGAGTTCAATGGAATTATATCCAAACTAAGGATCTACGACTTTCCCAAATACCGATATTTAGATTTTTATAAATTACTGTTTGTAAAATGTATTTACTGATGGATAAAGAGAATAGTTTTACAAATGATATTTAGATTTTATTCTCATTTTATTTTGTACAAAAAAAATAATTTATTTTTTACCACCGCGTTTTATCTACCCATTCGTGTTATATTCTTGAGTACAAATTATACTAGTGGTTTTAGGGATGTGGAAGGTCATATAATAGGAAATATACCGGCATTTTCTTGGAAGAGTGAAAAAACAATTTTGGAAAAAACCCCATCAATACACCCGACTGAGATTCGAACCTCGATCTCCCCGTCTTCGGCAGTTTAGTCTTCTGCGAGAGTAGCGCCTTGAACCATGCGTCCACCGAAGTGGTAGCAATATAGTAAATTAGGATATATTTGCAGTAATAGTTCGCAAGAGATTTTCACAAAACATATGAATGTGTTGGACCATTACTAGCGAGCTTTACATTTTTCGATCAACACACATACAGCCTAATCTTCATATGAAGAGCCTTTAAGATTATTATTATTATTAGCACCGCGTCTTACTACCCGTTCGGCTTATACGCACTTACGCTAATGTGTAATGGTAGGGTGATTGTGAGTTGGAGGACCTACAGTTTAACGTGGAATCCGAACCACGGTGGAGGCCTGGTATTCCCCACATTCACAAGATGTCTTGTCAGAGGTGAGGGAAGGGTTTGGTAATCTGATAAATCTGTGCCGGGACCAAGGATTGAACCCCGGCCGCCAACATAGAAGTCTGACACCTTACCCCTAGACCGCCAGGTCACCAGCCTTTGAGAAAATATCGTCATATTAATTTGCGGTCAACATTAATAACATCTTACTATAGTATGTGTGCTATTTATTAGTTATTTGTAATAGTTATCATGGTCTGACGTATGAACACTTGAAATTAAATACAATACAACTTTTAGCTGCCAAAAAAAAGGTTGTTTCTATTCCTTAACATACCTTTTTTTTTATCACGGCGTCTTACTCCCGTTAGTGTAATAAGTGCCGAAAAGGAAGTGGGACGCTTTGATATTTAAATAAAACAAATAAAATATCAAATCTATGTCCGACCCCTTAGCTCAGTCAGTAGCGTGTCTTTCTATTGGTATAAGGGTCCCGGGTTCGATTCCTCGGGCATGGCGGAAAAATGTATAATCTGTGAGATGTGGATTTCCTCTTTCATAGTAGGGAATTGTCGGTCGGGAGGTTGGTGTTATGTCTCCTCTATATTTAAGGTGCGGCCGAAGGGAGCACGAGTATTTTTACAGTTTTTTTTACAGAATTGGAAATTTGTTTTGACCAAAATAAAATCAAACATCTCTCCATAGGGTTTAGTTTTCT
Organism: Timema shepardi; assembly: GCA_902151425.1. Taxonomy (NCBI): domain Eukaryota; kingdom Metazoa; phylum Arthropoda; class Insecta; order Phasmatodea; family Timematidae; genus Timema; species Timema shepardi. The sequence goes on along the minus strand of CABFVX010004442.1, from coordinate 43,170 downwards.
ACACATGATAATATCAACAGATCTTGAATATATGTCAAGGGTGTCCTGGAATTTTGTCAAAACTTTTTAAATAAAGAGAAAAAGTTTTGACAAGATTCCAGGACACCCTTGATAGATATTCAAGGTCTGTTGATATTATCTTGTGCAGAAAACTAAACTCCATGTTGCTACTGGAGAAACATTTGATCTATTTTGGCCAACAAAATGTAATGCTATTAAAACTGTAAGAATACTCGCGCTCCCTTTGGCCAAACTTTTAAGTTAGTTCGCAAGTCGTGCGCTGATATAACCATTTGGTTCAGAAAGCGCACGTTAAACACCTCAAATCAATGGAAAAATCATATTGGTTAATAAAATATATACCCGCCTCGGTGGCGCAGTTAGCTAACGCTCTAGTTTCGTGTTGAGATAGACCACCGAAGACGGGGATATCGAGGTTCGAATCTCGGTCGGGTGAACTAGGGGTGGTTTTTTCCAAAGTGGTTTTCCACTTTCTCTCTCTCTCCACGCAAATTCGGGTTCACTTCCTCTAATTCAACCTTACCAATTCCTAATCCATTAGTGTAATTAGTATTTAAACGTATAGCCCGAACGGGTAGTAAGACGTTGAGCTAAATATATATAAACAGATATATTCCAATAAAATGTTGCGGTTGTTTTCTACACACACACACACACACGAGTGTGACTGACAAGTATCGCCCTGTCCTAGGGGGTAGCAAGGGGTGTATTTGACAAGGTCAGAAGGGGGGGGGGTAGATGACGGGGACCTTGTGTGTGTTTGATAGTCGCGTTGATTACACAGACAAGACAAGATACCGCCATTATTTTAATTGCAGGTTAGCATTTAGCACGAGGCGCGACCTTACTGCCTTGTGCAATAATTAGTTCCGTCCTCAAGACGCTAAGGAAAGATAACTCTAGTTGAGATACAGCTCAATCTTCATAGGAAGGGCTTTTTTAGATTTTTAGAATATAAGAAAGTATTTCTTTTTTTTGCGTCTGAAATTGATAATATTTTATTTTATAGCTAGTGAATAGCAACCCGCAGGTTACAAATAATTATTTATTATTAGCACCGCGTCTTACTACCCGTTCGGCTTGTACGCACTTACGCTAACGTGTGATGGTAGGGTGATTGTGAGATGAAATGGAGGACCTACAGTTTTAACGTGGAATCCGAACCACGGTGGAGGCCTGGCATTCCACACATTCACAAGATGTCTTGTCAGAGGTGAAGGAAGGGTTTGGTATCGGCTAAATCTGTGCCGGGACCGAAGATTGAACCCCGGCCACCAGCACAGAAGTCCGACACCTTATCCCCCTAGACCGTCAGGTCACCACCGCAGGTTACAAATAATTGTAATTAAGGAACCGTACGTATAGAGGGGACCAAATTTCCACAAGTCCATCACAGACTCGGCCATAAATGATAAGTGAAGAATGACCCTGAGTAGGGGACACATTCTTGATAGCTCAGTGGGAGATAATTGATGCACTGAGACAAAGGTCCCGGGTTCTATTCCTATGTACAGGTGTCAACTAATTTAGATGTGTTTTTTTTCTCATGGCGTTTTAACACCTGTCCAGGTTATACGGATGTAAGTCAATTACTCTAAAGAGGTAGGGATGAGAAGGATGTATTTTAAAGGTAATATACCAGCATTTGCGTAAAAGGAAATTTAGAAACAAATGGTTTTACCGCTCTCCAACGCAAATGTGGGTACACTTCCTATAAATATGACCTCCCTAATTCCTAAAATCACTACCGTAATCAGTACATAAGCGTATAACCCAAACGGTTAGTAAGTAATACGTGGTGCTAAAAAAAGGGGAAAATAATAAGATTATAAAAGCTATTTCAGGGTCGAACATATTTTTTATCTAAACAAATAATGAAACTAAAAACGTGCTGTAATAAAAACCCACTTATGTAAAAATTGTAACTTAAAAATGCTGTAGAAATGATTAACGTTTCAAGTAGACTCCATAATTTTTGGTGACATTTTTATTTAGCAGCGTGGCGTGTTGTTAATTTATCATCAAAATATGTACAACTAGTTTCGAATGCAAATTATTTCCCGTATTTAAATTGACTCTGTAAATGTACGCCAGAGAATGTATTCGAGTAATATAATTTTTTTATCACCATATTAACTTGAGTATTTTTTTATAAATAAAAGTGTTTTATACTATAGTAGATGACAAGATAAGCCGATATGATATATTTCATAAATAATTTAAGGACACTGGCATGCAAAGTAATTTCAAGGTTAAAATATTAGATTTTAACTTTCTCGCCATCTCTTCGGTAGAGAGATTATTGTGATCGTAGAATTAAAATTTTAATTCGAGATTTTGATGGATATTGGGCGTTTAATACACATTTTTAACACAAAAAAGTGAATGTGGGGAATGCCAGGCCTCCACCGTGGTTCGGATCCCACGTTAAACTGTAGGTCCTCCATTTCATCTCACAATCACCCTTCATCTCACAATCACCCTAACATTACACATTAGCGTAAGTGCGTATAACCCGAACGGGTAGTAAGACGCGGTGCTAATGATAATAACACGAAAAGGTTTTCTTGATGTCGACTGTCTGTCTGTCTATCTGTATCTTTACCTAGAGTCGAAACCATTTTACCGATCAAACATAAACTTTGTATCTAGTGTTTCCATAAGGCGTCCTAGAAGTTTTTAAAAAAAATTATATAGTCCTAAAATTAAGAGTAGCTTACCTAGGACAAAAAGAGAAGTATTTGATTTATAAAAATCCAATTTTCATTTAATAATAATAGTATTTAGCACCACGTCTTACTACCCGTTCGGGTTATACGCTTTAAGTACTAATTACACTAATAGATTAGGAATTGGGAAGGTTTAATATAGAGGAAGTGAACCGCATTTGCGTGGAGGGAGAGTGGAAAACCATTTAGGGGAAAACCACCCACAGTTCACCCGACCGAGATTCGAACCTCGATCTCCCCGTCCTCAGCAGTCGAGCTCAACACGACAAGCGCGTTAGCCAACTACGCCACCGAGGCGGGTAATTTTGATTAAAAAATTCGTAGCTAGGCAATGCTCGACTTTATTAACAACATGTAAATTCTCATTTTCCAACGAACATAATTTTATGGGCACTTTACATTTGCGGAAATTTCCAATTTTGATCATATCACCGCAACTATTTGAGATATCAAATAACTTATTGTTGCAAAGTTGTGATAATATTTAAAATAAAATAAACTTTTATTTTGAATATATTTTTTATGAAAACCATTTTTCCTGAGTTATTGGCAAATATATATTTTCAAATATAGTTCCCGGAAATCGAGAAACGATGCTCTTTGATGAAAAGATAAGCTACTTTATTCTCAAAATACTTCTGTAACAGTGCATATTACTTAGTTTATGATCCTTGGTGGGATGTGATGCTCTTTTTCTATATTACGTTTCTGCAATAATTCATATTATTTTTGTTTCACACATCTTACGAGTTTTAAGTAAATGTCTCTATTTTAACTAGACATCCGGGGTAATCGCATATTTACACTTAAAGATTAGGGATGAGGAAGTTAGAATTTAGAGGTATAGTACCCGCATTCACTTACAGCGAGAGAAAGTGAAACGATTCAAAATAAAATAGAACTCAATTGCGCCCACCCTGGATTATAACACGGACCCTCCTAGCTACGGGGATAATGTACAATGCGCATCTAGCGCCTTATACCAATAAGTCACCACGGCGGGGTTTCATAATAAGTACAATCAATCACCCGATAATTTTATTTGTGTAGCAGTAACGGTTTATTTAAATAAATAAAGTTTATTATTTCTATACCATGGAATTAACTATGTATCTAGATATGACGTAAGGCCCATCCATACAAGTTCTAATTAATTAAAACGTGAATCTATTGTAATAAAAGGAAGTGTTTGTTTGTTTGTTTGTGAGATGCCCAGCCAAATCTACGGCACGCAGAGATATGAAATTTTTAACATAGGTGGACGGAAGAGGGTTCGAATTAATCTCTAAACCGGATTTTTAAATTTTTAATCAGGCTATTTTTAACAAATTTTTGAAGAAAGTATTATTAATCTGGTTTAGCGTTTATAAATAACGTTTCAAAATGAAATCGGGCACCCTGAGGGAGGGGAGGGGACACTTATATAATTTTTATACCACAATAGGTCATGGGCAACGTCGTGCTGGATCGCTAATAATATAATAATATAAAAAAATTGTATACAGTTTATTTGGGTCTAAACAGTTAAATAAGCATTTTTAAATAAATTAACTTTGTATTTTAATCTAAAATAAAATAAATGTTTAGCTAGTATATTTAAAAATTGTGTAGTGATAATTTGATTCAAAATACAGAAAATATAATCATAATTTTTATTTGGATTAAATAATTTAATTAGAACATACTTTACATTGGGAATATCTAATTTAAAAAAAAAGTGTTTTAACGATTATTTTTATAAATGTCATTTGTTTGTGAATAAATGTTCTAGGAAAAAACGTTTTTTACACCAAATAACACACTACACGGAAATAAGTACAAAACATGAGAGGATATTAATCTTTCATAATCTTGTTAGAGGATATAGCTATTCGGTTTACATGTATGTTGTCATGTGTAACAGTATTTACAGTTTACGTATCTGAGTGGTAATAAAATATATTTATTCATGATTTATTTCGAAAATTAAACATTCGTGAGATATCGAAAATTTACAAGCAGGATTTTTACATCCACTACTATTTTTATCCTGTGGTCGGTTTTTTATTCCAGCCGTATATTCTCCACTACCGGCTGGCTAGGCCTGTCATAACTTCATACGCCTTATAATATAACTTTGGGACTATAACAGGCAAAACATCCAGTCCCCGACCGTTAATTTATCAGTGTGAAAGGGTAATCCCATATTCCATCAAAGATAATTTTTTTGGCAATGCCGGGAATCGAACCCGGGACCCTTAGTTCAGTAGAAAAACACGCTATCGACTGAGCTAAGGTTACAAACAAGATACCGGTAGAAATGATTATTTTTTTTACAAAATACAATTATTTTTGGGTTCAACATTAATAGTGTTTCACCCGCCTCGGTGGCGTAGTTGGCTGCCGCGCTAGTCATGTTGAGCTCGACCGCTGAGGACGGGGAGATCGAGGTTCGAATCTAGGTCGGGTGAACTGGAGATGGTTTTTCCTAAATGGTTTTCCACTCTCCCTCCACGCAAATGTGGGTTCACTTCCTATAATTCTACCTTCCCAATTCCTAATCCATTAACGTGATAGTACTTAAAGCGTATAACCCGAACGGGTAGTAAGAAGCGGTGCTTAATATTATTATATATTGGTGACCTGGTGGTCTAGGGGGTAAGGTGTCAGACTTCTATGCTGACGTCCGGGGTTCAATCCTCGGTCCTGGCACAAATTTATCTGATTAACAAACCCTTCCTTCACCTCTGACAAGACATCTTGTGAATGTGGGGAACGCCAGGCCTCCACCGTGGTTCGGATTCCACGTTAAACTGTAGGTCCTTCATTTCATCTCACAACCACCCTACCATTACACATTAGCGTAAGTGCGTATAACCCGAACGGGTAGTAAGACGCGGTGCTAATAATAATAATAATAATATTTATAGGGATTGATAATATATAACGAATTTGGAAGCACCACATCAAATGATTTCCACGTGTGAGTACGTCAAAGAATTTTGGTAGATTTGTAATTGCCTGATAGGGTTATTCCTACCTAAATCCTAATTAGCTGTTGTGTGCATCCAAATGTTATTAAATGGCGAGCAATGCAACCCTCGCTTATTAACTAAACTCTTACTGTACCGTTTTCAATATAATAGGTCAACCGGATTGAAAAAATAGATTACGTGAAATTATCCGTTTTAGAACTTAGTGAAAAATCCAGCAAATGAAAGACAAAACCAATTAATGAGAATAAGGTTCGTTTAATTAATGTTTATATAATTGTTAACAAGCAGTCAAACAATATATGAGGGTGTTAAAGGGTAATTCAGTAATTCACAAAATGGAAGTCATAAAAAATGTGGATGTTGTGTGTGTCCTAGATTGAAGTTAGTTTAAAAGTCGTGTACTGATATATATTCAGGAGGTATAGAGAGACAATAAACTTAGTCAACCGTCTAGAAAAAGTGTGATCATCTGGTCCTACGACTAGCGTACCTGCATGACCACCAATACCGGGGATGGGAAGTTAAAACGATGAGTTAGTGCACGACCCAACGTGGGAAATAGTTACAGATAGGAGTCGAACCCGAATAACTAAGTGGTAGATTAGTGGCGCTGAAATTGTAAGAAGCCCCCGGTTCGATGCCCACTACCTGTTTGTAGCTTACATAGTGAATTGTATTTAACTCTAGTACTATACCTCTCACTGGAAATAATATTTTTTTTTATTCGAAATATTTAACGTGCACTTTCTGAATCGACCGATTATATCAACATACGGCTTATAAAATAAAATAAATCAAGAAAAAACACAACATCTAGTCCCCCAACCGTTGATAAATCACGGTGAAAACTGTAACCAACGTTTTACCAATTAATTATTTTTAGACCATGTCGTTACACGAACCCGGGGCCCGTAGCTAAATAGGCAGACACCGACTGAGTTTAAGGTGTCAAAAAAAATCAAGTTACTAGCCCCGATAGTAATAAAATAATAAATATAATAATTATCTGTGACTTCAGATGAATCAAAGGACGTCGGATTAAAAAAAAAAAAAACGAACGTGGATTCCGACTGTGATGCTATTATTTCTCTAACACTGACTAATTTTAAGGGGTACGTGCACAAACCGGTAGATGGGGGGAAGGGGGTTTGGGGGTTGTTGGGTACTGGAGACACCGGACATATTGAAAAACATAAGAGTTAAACCTAGTTAGCTGTGACAAGCGATGACGAGAAATAATAGGGTTATGTCCGAAACACCTGGAGGTAGAACGACGCAAGTACCCAATAAATGTGATTTATTAGGATTTATCTAAAGTCACTATCGGATATCATGACTTTAAATTTAGCTTATCTAATGGATCAGGACGAGAAACGTGAATTTTAAGTGAATCGAGCCAGTGTTTGTTTATAGAAATGTAATTCTCTTGATCGAAAATTACCCTCCCAATGTGAAATGGTCGGTTTATATTACGGCCTCTTGGGCCATGGACAGGGGTTCAGCTCACTTAGCCTTGCTTGGATCAAAAAGATGAAACCATTACAGACCTTGCTTCCAGAAGTAAACCTTTTTTTTTTCTGATTTAATCTTTCAGTTTCTCCCCACGCAAATACAAGTACATTTGTTTTATCTTACCCATCCTTAGGTTGGGATGTTGGGGATGCGAGATAAGGCCAGTGGTTTTGCAGTTTTTATACAAAAATATTTTTTTTGTAAAAATAAGTCAAATATCATTCCAGTAGCAACCTAGAGTTTAATTTTCTTCATGAGGTGATATCAACAGATCTTGAATATCTGTCAAGGGTGTCCTAGAACTTAATGACAACTTTTTCTCTTCATTTAAAAAGGTTTTGACCAAACTCCAGGACACCCTTGACAGATATTCAAGATCTGTTGATATCACCTCATGAAGAAAATTCAACTCTAGATTGCTACTGGAGAAATACTTGATTTATTCTGACCAAAAAATTTCAATTATATAAAAACTGTAAAAAATACTTTCGCTACCTTCAGCCATACCTTAACCTGATGGTGTGTATTGATATTTTCAGCTCCTTTTTCAATGTGTCGTGAGTTTAAAAAGGTTTAAAATCCACTGCCTTGGATTATGTGGCCACCGAGGTGGGTTACTTGCTATTTATTATTATTATTATTATTATTAGCACCACGTCTTACTACCCGTTCGGGTTATACGCACTCACGCTAATGTGTAATGGTAGGGTGATTGTGAGATGAAATGGAGGACCTACAGTTTAACGTGGGATCCGAACCACGGTGGAGGCCTGGCATTCCCCACATTCACAAGATGTCTTGTCAGAGGTGAAGGAAGGGTTTGGCAATCAGATAAATCTTTGCCGCGACCGAGGATTGAACCTACTTGCTATTTAAAAAGAATCCCGTTAGAAAAAAGTAATCGTGTTTGTAAGCCGTTTTTGCGTGTAGCCTACCTTCGTGAACCAGGTGTAGAAACCCATCACGGATATTGCTCTCAATAATCTGAAATTGTTTTCGACACGACAGTTACATTTAAAAAAGAGAGAGAGAAATTTTATCAAGAACTATACATTGTTTTAATTATGTTTTGGGATGATTTTTTTTCTATAAAAAAAACTGGCGTGCTTAATTATTATTCCGTGAAGGCCCACACAGAGTTACTGTTTCTTTTACGGAATCAAATATAACATATTGGATTGATGCGATGTATAATTAACTAAATTACAATGATGACTAATTAGTGTAAGGCCTAATATTAAATTAACTTACTGTTTAATATTTGATTGGTATACAAGTAACCAACCCCGTACCGGCTGACATAAAATAAAATATATATTACTAGAAATCCCAAACGGCGTTTTACGTGATCCACTGTGGTATAACAATTATATAAGCCCCCCCTCCCCCCTCACAAAAATTGTTTAGAATTACGGTCGATTTCATACACTTTTTATTTTAGGAGGATGTGGCATATTTTTACCACAGTTATCTCTGAAACGTAATTCTAAACCTAATCAACAATATTTTCTTCGAAAATTTATTAAAAATAGCCTTATTAAAAAACTAATTAAAAATTTAAAAATCAGACTTCGAGGTGCATTTGGGCCCCCTTCCGTCCACCTGTGTTAAAAATTTCAGATCTCTGCGTGCAGTAGATTTGGCTGGGCATCACACACAAACAAAAAACAAACATACAAACACTTTCTTTTATTGCTATAAAGATAATAATCTAATCATACAGGAGAAGAAATACAAATTTAAAAAAAACATCAATGCAAATGCTGGTCACGTTTTGAAGAGTAGACTTTGCTTCGTGTTTTTAGGTTAAGGAACATTAAAGTGATGGAATTTTTAACTTCTCTTTTGATTTAAAGTCGCTATTTTTCCTTGGTGATCAAACCGGACAGAAAATAAATTCATACTGCATTGTATTAATAGAAAATAACCTTTGTTCACGCGGTTTAAGCTGTCAGTCTCTCAATATTGGTGAAAACTTTCAATAAATACACCCTAGGTACTCAATCGATTGCTCGGAATTTAAACTAAAGAGTAAAGCTTGTCCAAGATACCGCGGTCGATTAAACCATTTTATTTAAATAATGTTTTCACAATAGTTAAAATATAAATTTAATAGGGGAGTGTCCCGGCACAGATTTATCTGATTTCCAAACCCTTCCTTCACCTCTGACAAGATGTGTATTAATCACAGCTTGTGAATGTGAGGAAAGCCAGGCCTCCACCGTAGTTCGGATCCCACGTTAAACTGTAGGTCCTCCATTTTCATCTCACAATCACCCTACCATTACACATTAGCGTAAGTGCGTATAACCCGAACGGGTAGTAAGACGCGGTGCTAATAATAATAGGGGAGTGAGAGTTAAACGTTTTATATTTGAAATGAAGTCGAACCTTTTATAATGTAACACTTCCGAAATTGATATGAAGTACAATTTTTTTAAATGTGTTATTTTGAAACAAATATTATATTGTGCATAATGTGTGTAGTTTAACACCACGGTGTCAGTCTGCATTATAGCTATACCAACCACCATCTGTTGACGAAGATAGTGACAATATTCTCGGATAGAGGGTGTCGTGTGGTCAGCACAGCGAGCCCTCTGGTCGTTAATCTCAGTTTTCTAGACAGAGCCGTTACCTATTTATTCAAGTAGCTCCTCATTTTGCCCTCACGGGGCTTAGTTTGACATATTTACATAACTCACTGCTTCACAGAGAAATCTGGATGCGCCATGTATCGAACCCGGGACCTTTTTTTTTTATCCGTAGCCAGGAACTCTGACCACTAGACTATAAAGTCGGTCAAATATTATATAAAAGTTATTTGTTATGGTCAAATTGCACAGGTCTCCTCCAAAATTGGTGACCTGCCGGTCTAGGGGTAAGGTGTCGGACTTCTGTGCTGGGGGTCCGGGGCTCAATCCTCGGTCCCGGCACAGATTTATCTGATTGCCAAACCCTTCCTTCACCTCCGACAAGACTTGCATTAATCACATCTTGTGAATGTGAGGAATGCCCGGCCTCCACCGTGGTTCGGATCCCACGTTAAACTGTAGGTCCTCCATTTCATCTCATAATCACCCTACCATTACACATTAGCGTAAGTGCGTATAACCCGAACGGGTAGTAAGACGCGGTGATAATAATAATAATAATAATAATAATCCTCCAAAATTGATAAATAACGTTACTAGTATCTGTTATTCAATGACTACAAACTTTTGTCAGGTACAGTAAATAACAGAAAAGGAAATAAAACTAAACTTTTTTTGGTGTGTATTTGTATTTCAGCTGTCAGTAGATATTTTTAAAAAAAGCTTTGCACACCACTAAAGTTAAGTTCGAATTAAACTTACGGCTGTGCAAACCCCGCAGCATTTATTTTGTTTCATTTTCTCTAAAACGAATAAATGGGCAAACCTTTCATTGCTAAATAAAACACATTTTCCGTCGTTCAGTCGGAGGTACAACCTCTAAAGGGAAGGCGAGAGAAATTCACAGAGAAAAGGGTCAGTTTTCAACGTTTTCCCTCCAACGGAAGGCGCGGTATTTACAAAGAAGTCAACGAACACTTAGTCCGGGTGTATTATATTCCCTTATGATCGGCTTCTTGGTCTCTTGATTAGCACCCCTGGCTATTGATCTAAAGGTCTTGGGTTTGATTCTCAGTGGTACCCCAGGTATTTCCCCCCCAAAAAGGGTAAATGTCCTTATGATCACTATGGTATGGTAAATTAGTCTTAAGTTTGGTTTGATAGCACTCCTGGCTCCAAGCCTTCATAATCACTATCATCACATCATCTCATTGCGAGTCCGACGTATAGACAGCCCTCCTAGGGGTACTCTGGGTAAGAGAGCGACTGAAAGTCTACATACAGGGGCAAGTGAACCAGATAGGCCTAATGCATATCTCACGGTCAAATAGGTATATGTCATACGATAAAAAATATTCTTCTTTAATCTTTGGTTGGTGACCTGGCGGTCTAGGGGTAAGGTGTCAGACTTCTGTGCTGGCGGCCGGGGTTCAATCCTAGGTCCCGGCAAAGATGTATCTGATTGCCAAACCCTTTCTTCACCTCTGACAAGACATCTTGTGAATGTGAGGAATGCCAGGCCTCCACCGTGGTTCGGATTCCACGTTAAACTGTAGGTCCTCCGTTTCATCTCACAATCACCCTACCATTACACATAAGCGTAAGTGCGTATAACCCGAACGAGTAGTAAGACGCGGTGCTAATAATAATAATTTAATCTTTGAAAAACTGTGTTTTATTATTTGTTTTTAATATTCTAGATATAGCTTTTTTTTCATCGCGTTTTACTACCCATTCTGACCTTATGTTTATGAACTATTTACGCTAATGATTTTAAGGATTAGGAAGGCTATATTTAGAGGAAGCGTACTCACATTTGCGCAGAGGTAGAGTGGAAAAACTCTTTTTGATAAACTACCCTAAGTGCACCCGAACTAGATTCGAACCTTGCTCTCACCGATATCAGTAGTCTGGTCTACTGCGAGAGTGGCGCGTTAGATCATGCGGCCCCAGAAGCGGGTAGTTGAATATTAAACTGATAGTTTAAGAGTACTAAATTACTTTGAATCACTCCCGAGGGTGAATAGTTACTCTCCCCAGCTGTGTCCCCAATAAACCTTCCGAAACTCTGATTCATCTCTTCCGCCATCGTTTCGCCATGGGTCAGACCACTTAGGATGATTTACAGGATAGTGGGCGGCTATCCTCTGATCCAGAGGTCCCGTGTTCGAGCCACGGCACTTTCAGTTTCTCTATTAAGGAACGGGGTCAAACTCTCTCTCGCGAAGAGATACTCGAATAAACAAGTAGCTGTTCCAGTCTAGAAAACTGAGAGTAATGGAAGGAGGATCTGTTGTGTTGATCACATGACACCCTACATCCGTAGAAGTTGGCACTATCTTAAGCAATAGGATATCAGGTGACGCGCATACTTTACGCCATTTAGAACCGGTATTATATCGCTTATTATTGAAAGTGCTAGCAGTAGCCCTGCCATCTAGTGAGTACATCCCATACTAAACTGCGGGTACACTCCTAATTATATTTATAGCAGTACCGAGTCTTACTGCCCGTTCTGGATGTACGCATACGTACCAATTACACTAATGTGTTAGGAACGAGGAAGGTTTAATTCAAAGAAAGTGCAACCGTATTCACGTGGAGGGAGAGTGGAAAAACCGTCCAGGAAAAATCACTCTCAGTGCACCCGACCGGGATTGATCCCCGATATCCCCGTCTTTGGCAGTTTAGTCTAAATTTAGAGTAGGTAGTCCCCGAAGATAGTGTGTTAGGAGTGATAAAGGTTGGGTTAAAAGGAAGTGTACCTGCATTTGCGTGGAGGGAATGTGGTGGACCAGTTAGGAACCCCCTCCCCCCAGTACACTCAGACCGGGGATTGCACCTCGATAGCTCCACACAGATCAACCGAACGTCCTCGAACATTCCCGGGAACTACCGAACGTCCTCTAACATCCCCGGGAACTACCGAACGTCCTCGAACATTCCCGGGAACTACCGAACGTCCTCGAACATCCCCGGGAACTACCGAACGTCCTCGAGCATTCCCGGGAACTACCGAACGTCCTCGAACATTCCCGGGAACTACCGATGATACCAAACTTTTCTTGGTTTAGAATTTATTCGTCTAGGTGTGAAGAGATTCTTAGCTCTGATTACCCTGGCGACACGCCACGCCACAAGCGGTTATTGCGTGTCTTACAAGTACGTAGAGAGCTAATGTTCCTAGAAGGTGTCCTATATAAAATGTTACTATAGCCTTAGCCGATAAAACATTGTATAGGTATATTTTGAACCCCCCTACCTGGGGTCCATCGAAATCCAGGGGGTACGAACCCCCCAGACCCCACACTTTATACCGCCTTGGTGTCTAAAAAATAAAATAAGGAAATTACACTTTACTGAAATAATATATGAACTCACATGGTCTAAGGCGTCTCTCTCGCAATAAGACTATATCACTAACCACTGAAAGATCGGGGTTGGAATCCCGGCCGGCTGTACTGAGAGTGGTTTTATACTAATTGGTTTTCTAATCCCCCTTCATGCAAATGTGAGTACGATTCTTCTAAATTCAACCTTACCAATCCCTAACTCATTAGCGCAATCAGTAAATAAGCGTGTCACCTGAACAGGTAGTAAGACGCGGTGCTAAAAATAAATCAAAATACAAACCGCTACTTGTCTCTAATACAAAGGGACTTTAATTTCTTCTTTTTCTCGCGCCTTATTATTAACAAACATGACAACATAATCCTGTTAACTACGAACAAAATTATCTCCCGGCGAGATCCTGCCAATATCAGCCTGCTCGTGCTTTAACCGACAAACCCTCATTAATTGCAGGGGCCTCCATTTTTGATCCAGCCCATCCATGTTCCATGTTCAATGTTCCATGACAGGGAAACAACAAGGGCGTAAAACACATCAATGGAACGTTTTAAATAGATCACACATACACAGGGTGACCCGATGCCTTTGGAGCAAAGGACTCCCAAAAAGTAGGACGTTTAAGGAAAATGCTAGAAATTACAAAATAAAAAGTTCAAAATGTACTTTTACTAATTCACTTAAAGTCCTTGGTCCTGTCGAGTGCAAGTCTAAAACCTATTTTGTGGGAATGGCGGGCGGGAGGTTGAAAGTCGTGGCGTGGCTTCACAACCGACCAAAGTATCCTTCCGCGCCAACAAGAACAGATGGATCATGGAAACCGTAGATGGCAGACAGGTCTTGCGGAAAAATCATACGTTTGGAAATGTAAGTTTTCTCGAGAACGAGTGAAATTTTCATGTTCATATTTTCAACACCTCTTCTAAGATAATGTATCGGTGTTAATTATTTGTTACATTTTTTTGTTATGAAGCCGGCAGTTTTCTATTGAAAAACATCAATTTTCTCGATATTTGATCACTGTTGAAATTATAGAGGAGGTGTTTATATAAAAAGTATAACTTAATCAACATGCTTCTATTCTTGAACAAACCGTTTCCTAAGAGAAAATTGCAAAACAATAAAAATTCTTAAAGATAACCGTTTGTTCCCACGGCTCTGCATTTCCACGACAAATGAAAAGGGCCAATCGTCTTGATGTGTTTTATTTATAAGCCACGGTCCTAAATTTGATGACTTTAAGTTATTAAACTACCAATAAAATAACCGGGAAATTCTAAATAAATATTTCATATTTTCAAAAACTGGACATAAAAATATTAACAAAAACTCGCAATAAATACACACGACTTACTCAAGCCCGCACTTTACAAATGTAAATTGCACTGAAAAGTCTTCAACAACTAAACTCTTGCATTTTGCTAAATAACGGCATATTTGTATAGATATCTTCTTGATAAGTAACAGCTGCCCCCTCCCGACGCAACCCTCTCAAGCCTATTTGCAGTGTCTCACCATGACACGTCATCAAAATCCGTTGATAACCGTCTTACACATTTGGTTTTACATTCAAACATGTTTTTCAGATGAACTTCTGAATTAGAAACGCTCGCTGTGATTGGTTGTTGGCGGCTTACACGCGGCCAATATAAACCACACATTTTATCACGTGAACACAGAGCGGCGAGTTTTCTGACGAAAACGCACGAAGACTGCTAATGATAACCGAAATACCATCTTACGATAGACTTTATAAAAGCTAGAAGATCACTTTGAGAGAAAATAACACCAACAAATGACAGACAGATTTATTTATTTATTCTGTAAAAAATAAAGAACATTTAGGATGTTTTGGAAAATCCTCCCGGACACTGGACAGAGGGTTGAAATGTTGGATATGTCCGGGAAAGGGGCAGTCCTGTTACCTTCTACGCACATGCATGTTCGCTTTTTATTGTGAACGTTTCATGAAGTGGAAAAACAAAAGCTTGCAACAAAGTACGAGATATTGTATGTTGAACGTTAATAGCAGTTTTATGAAGGATTACTACCACGATTTAACCAAGCCAAGTCGGTATAAAAACTCTTCTTTAGTAAATGCGATATTTCAAATCTTCCTTGTGA
This sequence comes from Timema shepardi, assembly GCA_902151425.1. Classification (NCBI taxonomy): domain Eukaryota; kingdom Metazoa; phylum Arthropoda; class Insecta; order Phasmatodea; family Timematidae; genus Timema; species Timema shepardi. The sequence continues at coordinate 27,867 of CABFVX010004442.1, read as the reverse complement.
TGTTTAACATACACTTTCTGAACCGACTGATTATATCAGCACATGAGAGTTTCTATGAGCAAGCGCGAAAACACCTACCGATTTTTTTGGGAAAGGTATTTACACGTACCTTACCAGGTGTTCTTCTACATGTCCACAATCGAGATAGGACCGACGACTTTACTTCCCATACGAAGGAAGTTGTGCTATTGATTTTTATCGCTCAAGAAAAATTCGTCAAAGCCATGAACATCGTGTCCTGAGGCAAACACTTTAACCCCCAAGACCACCGATGTGGACGTTACCACCAAGTTATTTGGGAGTTAGTAGTCCCGATAGAGTTCGACGCTTGTAAATATTGTATTGTCTTCCTGGCGGTGTTTCCTCGAAACACACTATAAACACACTAAAATTACACTCATACCATAACTTTTTTTTATAGACAACTGTATTGTGCTCTGTACATTGCATCTTCCCCTCGTCTCACATAAACGCTTCTTATCCTAACACCAACACCTACTATACAGTCCAACTCGGTACACGCCCCTCTGGTAAAGTCGGTAATAACTTTCCATCACGTGAAGGTCTTGGGTTTACGTCTGGGGTCGGTTGGAATGTTGGTTGGTACTCCTGGGGGAAATTACTGGCCCAAGGAGTGTGTAGGAGGACGAGGGGAAGGGGGGGGGGGTTCACCTAGAGAAGTTGGTAGCAAGGAAGGATCCATCAAGCTTACGTATCACGTGTTTACTTAGAATGGACGTGCCCAAAGCTGTTACGTGAATATTACGTGAATATTGTAGTATTTCCTTTAAAAAAATACAATATAACGGGAGCACGTGTCTTCAGGACTAAAATACTATGATGTTAAATCCTGGCAGACCCGAAAATTTACCCCTTTTAATAGTGAGTGCGAACATTCGAAATACCTAAGTCAAAAGTTGAGGTTCAAATCGACTTCACTTCGACTTTGTCACCCACAATGACTATTCGCATCTTGGAAACATCTAGAAGGAAGAAGAAAACTTAGGTTTTTTAATGAAACATTCGCTTCAGCGGACGCGTTGTCTAACGCGCGACTCTCACAATATACTTATACTGCCAATGACGGGGAGATTGAGGTTCAAATAGCGTTTAAAAAAAATAGCTTTCCACTCCACCTTCACGAAAATATGGGTACACTTCCTCTAAATATAGCCTTACAAATCCCTTAAACTCCTAGCGTAATTAGTAATAAGCGTATAACCTGAACGGGTAGTAAGACGCGAGGCTAGAAAAAAGAAAAAAAATGTAATGAAAATATATGAAGTTTCTCACTAGATACTACGTACATAAATATAACCATCTAATCAGTTTTATAACAGCCACTAATCAATATTTTATCACCGACCAGGGGGATTAGATGACATTTATAACGTAAGCAGGGATAAATTATTCTGACATGTCAGCATAGAATATTTTAGAGTGTTTTTGATTTTATTCTAAGCCTTTATATTTGCTTAAATGTATTGATGGTTAGTTTAAAAATAAAAAAAGAGATATGTGACCAAAAAAACTTTATCTTGAACTTTGACTCCACTTCGCATTTAAAAAATGTCCTTATTTTCAAAATAAGTAGGCCTATTGTGTATTTTCTTTGTTTGTCCTAAAACTAAGGTTGTGACAACTTTTGAGATATTTGTTTAATATTTCATTAGTATTATTTAGGAACGTTATTGTACTTTTTGACTTTCTTATTTATAATAATAATAATAATAATAATAATAATAATAATAATAATAATAATACAAAATATTTTAAGAATATATTTATAAATTAATTTTGTGGGATGTTTAATAGTTTGAATGTCAAATTCAGAAAGTACAGTCACTTTTCCTTAAAATGTTAATGGCATATTCAAAATGGCTCAAAAGTAGTGAAAACCTTAATTTTAGAATAAGCCAAGAAAACACACAGGATTTATTTTTGAAAAATAGACTTGAGTGAAAGTCGTTTTTTAAATTCGAAGGGATGCTGGAAAAATGAAAAATAAAGTCGTAGATAAAGTGTATATATGTACAAACAACATTACTTTCAAGACATTACTAGATCTCAAACAAGTATGTGAAACTATTTATAATAATACAAACTATTTTAGAATGACATTAAACAAATCTTATAACTGATGAAATGTTATTCCAGAAAACCAAATAGTCTTCTAGAACATGTATCTATCTATTTCTTCTTCAAAATCCTTCAAACGCGAAAGACTAATTCTTAAATTGAAATGTAACCAAAATAAAACAGGCATTTACAAATGATAATAAAATACTATTTAATTGAATCAATCAGTATCTTAGATTACAGATCTATCTAAAAAACTAACCTCTAGATTTTCTTGAAGTTTTTCNAAGTCCCACTTACTAAACTAAGGGCACAATACATTTAGTGTTTTTTTTTTTTTTTTTTCAATTTTTTTCCTTCTCCTTCACTAAAACTATTTAATTTGTCCTGAAAGTTTATTTTTGTTTCTTGCTTTGAGAAAACGCCTTGTGTGTGTACAAAGCTTTTAAAAAATAACAATAGTCTGTATTATTTCGATCATATGTGAATTGATGGACACAGCAGCGATGTTTCAACCACTTAACCTACTTTACCAACATCTTCCTTCAACTGCTTCTTGAAATAAGGATCTCACGTTACCACATTCGGAAAACTAGCTAGCCCGTGGTTTTTGTAAACAAGATTTATTGAATTGCGTATCTACGTATTTTTATTTCTCATATAGATTAAATATTGTAATTGTGAAAATGTTCACACTTGAGATTAAGATGGAACTTGACGTTTGATATGACTCCGAGCTCAAACAATTAGGTCATTTAATTATGTTTGTATGTATGTCCCTCTGTCTGCTTGTCTGTCTGTCTGTGTGTTTTTCTGTCCCTTTGTTTGTCTGTATGTCCCTTTGTTTGTCTGTATGTCCCTTTGTTTGTTTGTCTGTGTGTTTTTATGTCCCTTTGTTTGTCTGTATGTCCCTTTGTTTGTTTGTCTGTGTGTTTTTCTGTCCCTTTGTTTGTCTGTATGTCCCTTTGTTTGTTTGTCTGTGTGTTTTTATGTCCCTTTGTTTGTCTGTATGTCCCTTTGTTTGTTTGTGTGTCCCTCTGTCTGTTTTTATGTGTGTTTTTCTGTCCCTTTTTTTGTATGTCCCTTTGTTGTTGTTTTTCTAGCCCTAGGTATAAAGCTGAAACAGTTTGATGGCTTTACCCGGTTCAGTGGACTAACGGTATGAGGCGTCACTCTCGTATTAGGTCCTACTGATGAAGGGGAGTTCGGTGTTAGACTCCCAGTCGGGTTTATTGAGGATGATTTTTTTCCTAAATGGTTTCCACTCGACGCAAAAGCAGGTGGATCGCCTCTGAGACGCTCCCGTCCTCCTCTTACCACATTAGAGTAACTATCATATGATGCGTACAACCTGAACAGGTAGGAAGGCGCGGTGATTAAAAGACTGTCACATGGTCGGTCATACATAAAGACCAAATCGCGATTTTGATTTTATACCTAAAATTAAGGGTAAATTACTAACGAGATTTTTAATTAAAAATTTTCGTAAATGATTTTAACAAAATGCGTTCAGAATTAACATCTAAAACAGTTTCTCGTTTGATTATCATAATGATTTAAGGGTAGTCGATTTATAACCGATCTTAAAAAAAAAATTGTTCGTATTTATAAAACTATTTAAAAAAAAGTGTCGAACTCGGTGGTATTGGGGGAGAAAAGTGCTCGCCTCAGGCCCCCGAAGTAAGTGGGTTCAAACCCAACCGGGATCGACGGATTTTTATTGAATGATAACAACTCGTAGCACAACTTCCTGCGGTTTGGGTAAGTACAGCCACCAGTCCCCCAGGCCGATTGTAAAATAACCTTGTAAGGTATGTGAAAATATATGTCCGGGGTGGAATTGGTTGGATCTTTCTCACTCGCTCGCAGGAACCCACGGGGGTAGGTGGGATGACAACCTGCTCCACCTGAATTTAACCCATCACAGAAACTGTAACAAGGAATAACCCGAGTAATGAAACTTTGTTGCGCCCTCACATCGGGGGTTACCGAAATTAATAATAATAATAATATAAATTATTATGTTCAACTGTGTGGCAACGCTTATTTTAATGGTGTAATTTAACCCCGAGTTTTTTCTTTAACCAATTATGTAGGTACACAATGCCCAAAATAACCCAATTAGATAACAAACGTAACACTTAATTCCTTGGTCAGTAACCCCCACGTCTAACTGAAGCTCCAGTTACCCTCAACTAACTAACCTAACTAACCCTCTGACCCTTAAGGAACCGGGAAGTCCAACATGGCCGCCAGAACTTAAGCTCGCTATTGAGACACCTCCGACCAATCAATAACCTCACACTCCCCCCGGGCTCAATCCAATGCTCACGTCGTCTTCCCATCGAGGTACGGGCCTACCAAAGGGTCTTGCATCTTCAGGTTTCCCAACTAAAGTGTTGTGTACGCGCCTGTCATAGTCCATACCCCCTCCCCATCCTGCATGCCTCGATTATCATTACTAATGACTATCTACTTCGACGAATTAATTAAATCCGTTTTTGATTTGGTCTAGTGGTCAGAGCTCCTGGATACAGATACAGAGGTCCCGGGTTCGATCCCTGGTGCTTCCAGATTTCTCTGTGAAGCAGTGTTTTCTGTAACAAAGTCAAACTCAGCCTCGTCAGGACCAATGAGGAGCTACTTGAATAAACAAGAAGCGGCTCCAGTCTAGAAAACTGAGATTAGTGGTCAGAGGGTTCAATGTGCTGACCACATGACACCCTCTACCCGTGTAAGTTGGCACTATCTTCTCCAACAGATGGCAGACTCTCGGTCATTATGGATCGATTAAGAGTAGAAGTCATGGAGTTTTTTAATTATATTATTTAAACGTCTACCTCTAAATATAAAACACGATAAAGATATTTAAAATTTAATATATCTCAGTGTAATTGCTAAAATTTAATTTTGTATAGGAGTATTGATCAATTGATTTGGTAGGAGCTAAAATACGATTTTCCCTCAGGAGAGAAATGTTTTTAATATGTATATTTAAGTTTAGTTTTGACACATAGTACCCGCATTGATGGATACATGGGAAAAAGCGTCAGTCTCATCTTGTATATACTTCCAGTGACAAGTAGGTCAAGGTCTAAACCCCGGTCACGTGTACTGTGTTTGTTTATTCCTGAATGGTTTTACACTCTTCCTTCAAATCAGATGTGCGTACAATTCCTTTAAATTCAACCTTCCTTATCCCTAACACGTTAACTTCATTATTATTATTATTAGCACCACGTCTTACTACCCGTTCGGGTTATACGCACATACGCTAATGTGTAATGATAGGGTGATTGTGAGATGGAATGGAGGCCCTACAGTTTAACGTGGAATCCGAACCACGGTGGAGGCCTGGCATTCCTCACATTCACAAGTTGTCTTGTCAGAGGTGAAGGAAGGTCAGAAGTCTGACACCTTACCCCTAGACCACCAGGTCACCGACGTAATTATTAAATATGCGTATAGCCTGAAAATAAAAATAAAATGTCTGTAACTATCCAAGCAACGGTCCAATTATGTTCGACCGTGATATTTAGATGTGTAGTTCCGAGCTTGAGGGGGGAGGGGGGGGACTTCAAACGCAGACGAATTACTAAACTCTCAACTGCAGTAATTAGTCATACTGTAATCCTCGCCTGCTCCACTAGGACATATTTTAGAGGTCAAATAGGGCAGAGACAGGTCCGGTGATTGGTTACTAAGAAGTCACAGGACAGTGAAACACTTTGAGATCCAAGGAAACTATTAAAAACTATTAATATATATTATTCTAACTCTCTGTTTTACTGCCAGTTTGGGATATTCTATTTACTTTACATCCATCACTGTTTCCAGCCTGCGGTCAGTTCTTTATCTAAGCCATATATTTTCCACTCTCGGCTAGTTAGGCCTGTCATAGCTTCATATGCCTTATAATATAACTTAGGATTAGGACCGGCACAACATCCAGTCCCCCCAGTCATTAATTTATCACTGTGAAAGATTAGACCAACATTTCACCAATGAATCATTTCTAGGCCATGCTGGGAATCGAACCCAGGGCTTTTAACTTAGTGAACAGGCTCGCTACCGACTGAGCTAAGGGTGTCGGATGGGGGATTCTCGATTATTTACCCTAAAAGGCCCGGAAAGAGGATGAAAGAATGTACAGGCCTACCAACAGTTCCAAACCTTTTGAGGTTTCCCACTCTCCTTCCACGCCCATGCGGGTATATTACCTCTAAAATGCTTCCTTCCCTATCCCTATTCCATCAGAGTAATTATCATACGTACGTATAACCTGAACAGATGATAAAAATATAGGCCTCTCTTAAAAACGCCTGCAATTGTATCAAATACAATTCGCAATACAGATCCGTACGACACATTGCCGCCACCTTCTAGTCAGGCGCTTCTTATTGTTTCTGGCGTATATTTATGAGTAACAGGCTGTGTAGGAATATATAGAGCATGGGTCACTGAACCCATTGTGTATTAGAAATACTTTAAACATTTTATATCAAACAATTAAATGACTACCAATAAAATTAAAAACGAAATAAACGTAAGACCATCAACCCAAACATGTAGAAACAATAATAATTATGAAAGAACCATAAATCAAACATGACGTCTAATCGCAAGACAAAGATGACAAACATTTCACGCATGCGCATAATTTGAAATTTTTAGCTTTGCGAGACGTGCAGTGCTGCCGACTAAGCTCGGACTATTGCAGTGTAAGTTTCTGTCGCGCAAACAAATATCCCATTCGCGAGCCACAGGCTGCCCGCGGTCAAGAGATTGGCGACGCCGAATTTAGAAGGTTACAGTTTATATTTTTTTTCACGACGCTCACAAATGAATTTTAAATTTAGATAAAACTTAACCTTTATTATTAGCTTAAGAACAGTAAACATTGGACGCGAAGTTGATAACTTTTATTTAACCTGTAAAAAATATATATAATTTAATATTTTTTGCACCGCGTCTTAATATACTTTCGGATTTTACGCTTATTTAATAACAACAAAAATAGGATAGGGATGAGTAAGACTAAGTTTAGAGAAAGTGTTCCCGCATTTGCAGGTAGGGAGAGTAGAAAATCCTTTAGGAGTAATTACTCTCATTACACCTAACCTGTATTCAAACCCCGATATCATCAGTGGCGGTCCCAATATAATGCGAGAGGGATGCCTTAGACCCCTCGACCACAGAAGCGGGTGTTTCAATTTTAAAAAGAATCACCAAAATAAAGTAGAACATCCCAATTCGTCGAGAAACTTCCTTGCGCCATTTAATCCTGAGAGGGGGGAAAATGCGGAGGACCCTAAAAGAGACTTTCATTGCTCTGTCGTGGATTTCCAGCTCCACTTTGATCTCAGACGGGTGAACTGGTCAGTAATTAACATGAGGGATCAAGGGGATTCCCCGACCTAATTACCAATTACCCGTGACAATTACTGGCGGACTTATGTCACCTCCCAAATCACTTTCTGACTTCGCGAAGATATGGTCGGTCGCACAACGGATTCTGAGTGTGTGTGTGTGTGTTTGTGTGTGTGAGAGAGAGAGAGAGAGGTGGAGAGTGGGGAGAAATAGAGTGTGCGAGGTAGAAAGAAAGAACATACTAAATATCCAAGTGACATCAATTTCTAACGTATTACAGATAACCTTATTTAGATTTTTTTTGTAGGAAATACCGTACCTTACATTCTTTAGATTTAGTACAATAGTTGCTTTTATGTGTGCATACGTCAAGTCATGTATTCTGCAGATGTCACTTTTAACACATATCATCAATACCGATAGAGGAAAAGCAACATAGCGTAATCTCGCAATCTGTTGGTCTACTCAACTTGACCAATTAAATCCCCGACCATTTCCTAAAATTCCCGACTAAAAAAGTAGGCTATGTCACATCCTTCTAACTGCCC
>CABFVX010004442.1:7770-19627 GCA_902151425.1 Timema shepardi | reverse complement strand
CCTCATTTTTCTATTAATCTTTTATATGAATAATAATAAGTTTTAAAATTTGAATATTTTTTTTAATTTGTATTAAATTGTTTACCAGGAATTAAAAATATATAACACAGCTACAAACAATAAAATGACATTATAATTTACTGATTTAATGATTATTGTATTTCATATTTTGAGTAAAATATAATTTTCCCGGATTTTTATTGTGATTTACCAAATTCCTGACTTATTCCCATTTATTCCCGATCACTTTAAATTCCCGGCTAATTCCCTGATTTTCCAGGATGGTAGACACCCTGTAGATAGAGAATCAAGTTCCAAGGTTGATTAAAATAAACAAATATGATATAAGTTTATCAGAAATGGTGGCTTGAGAACATTATTATTATTATTATTATTAGCACCGCGTCTTACTACCCGTTCGGATTATACGCACTTACGCTAATGTGTAATGGTAGGGTGATTGTGAGATGAAATGAAGGACCTACAGTTTAACGTGGGATCCGAACCACGGTGGAGGCCTGGCATTCCCCACATTCACAAGATGTCTTGTCAGAGGTGAAGGAAGGGTTTGGTAATCAGATAAATCAGTGCCGGGACCGAGGATTGAACCCCGGACCCCCAGCACAGAAGTCCGACACCTTATCCCCTAGACCGCCAGGTCACCACACTTGAGAACATCATCTGTTTGATAGTTGTATAGAACCGAGCTATGGACGTTGCTTACTTGGTGAAGTCGAAGTTATTTAGCGAAGCGGGTCGCATTTTAATATTTATTTGGGGTATTTAACTTGTACATTCCTTTCTTAACCGATTGATTATATCAACGCACGAGAATTTCTATGAGCGAGAGTGAAAGGGCCTAGCAATTCTACCGGGAAAGGTATTTTCACACACCTTCCAGGGTTCTTTCACATGTCCACAATCGAGATGTGACAGACTAATTACTTACCCTCCGAAGGAAATTGCGCTACGGATTTTTATCACTCAAGAAAAATCCATCGACCGTGGTTAGGTTTGAACCCACGAACACCGAGGTCAATGGCTCCCGGTATAACTTTAATCACGTTAAGGGGGGGACCTTAAACTACGATCATTAAGGGCAGTGTTTTTACAGTTCTAATAGCAACACTTTTTTTTTGGACAAAATAAAAAAAAAATTATCAGGTAGAAATTTAGAGTTTAATTTTATTCACCTGGTGATATTAACAGTTGTTGAATATCTGTCATGGCCATAGCGGCATTTGATAAGAAACTTTTTAAATGAAGAGAAAAGGCTGTCATTAAATTCCAGGACACCCTCGACAGCTATTCAACAACTGTTGATATCACCAGGTGAAGAAAATTAAACTACATGTAGAAACTGGAGCTAATTTTATCCATACTTAATTCGCAAATAATATTTTTCTATAAAAACTGCAAAAATACTTCCCTTTCTCATGTTCCTTAAGCCCTCCAAGCATCATCCCACTCAGACGACAATGAACGAGATTGAAAGAGGAAGTATAAAATGAATAGTTCTCCCTGATAGATATACCGTTCATCTTTTAAAACTCTCCCTTTTCCGCTGACGAATATACACTCTTACTCTACGTTTTGCTCCTGGATCACATTGACTTGCATTTCAAAATTATCTTTACCTTGTGTTCCCTATATTCCATTCACCGTAGGAATTGACTTCTGAAAGGCCTTTTTCCCTACCATAAATCTACTATATAGTAGGATATTGGTAGGGAAAAAGACCTTTCAGAGAGTAATTCCCACCGTGAATGGAATATATTCTAAATAGACAAATGCTTCCACGGACTTTTTTTTAATCTACATCCTGGCAGGAAGGAAGAGTTCTACAGGTAGACTTTTCAAGAATAGACCAAATATCCCGAATTGTTGAAGATTTAAAAAAAAAGTATTTACAAAAAATGCTAAGTAAGGACCAAACATAATAATGTTATGATTATATAAGGCTGTTTTTAAAATTGTTTAAAAAATTATGTTTTATTAATAAGGGAACTTAAATCGTAACTTAACATGACGTCACAGGTAGGCTACGTCATTAAGATGAGTACATGAAACTGTTGTAATAATATAACAATCATACATGTTTAATGAAAGTTTTATTTTGTTCAAAAATGGTGGCGTATTTGGTTAATAAAAGTATTCGTTATTATATTTTAATATTTACACTAGAAATAATATAAATATAACTAACTTCAGTATAGTTTTATATTTTTGAAGACAATATAAATTATAGTCTTAGTTTAACTAAACTAAAATTGTGTTTGAAAATATTTGTGATTTTGGTTGTCAAAAACTACTATCTGTTTCTTAATGGATCGTGTTTCTGTTTTAAACGAGACAAAATGCAGTGTTTGCAGATTTCATATTAAAATGGCCGATTTATAAGGAAGAATGGGGTTTTTTTTTAAACCTGTGGGTTGGAAATATTCCAGAGATGTAAGGTTTATTTATGAAAGTTTTCATCTGAACAGACGGGCGGAAAAAGTTTGTACAATTTTTGGAGATTTACGATGAACTGAAGCTTCCATAATTTCTCATACATAGCCAAACATAAACCTGTCCTGTAAAAAAAATATATACTCCTTTTAAACTATGTTATCACCGCGTCTTACCAGCCGTTCGGGCTATACGCATTTTTTAATAATTACTCTAATTTGTTAGGGATGAGGAAGGTCGAATTTAAAGAATTTATACCCACATTTGCGTTGAGAGAAAGAGAGAGAGAGAGAGTGTGTAAACCCATTTAGGAAAAAAATACTCTCAGTACACCCAAATGGGATTTAAACCCCGTTCCACCTGTCATCGGCAGCCCAGTCAGTTACGAGAGTTACACCTCATCGTTTAGACCATTTAACAACCGAATAGGTGACCTGGTGGTCTAGGGGTAAGGTGTCAGACTTCTGTGCTGGGGGTCCGGGGTTCAATCCTCGGTCTCGGCACAGATTTATCTGATTACCAAACAACTTCCTTCACCTCTGACAAGACATCTTGTGAATGTGGGGAATGCCAGGCCTTCACCGTGGTTCGGATTCCACGTTAAACTGTAGGTCCTTCATTTCATCTCACAATCACCCTACCATTTCACATTAGCGTAAGTGCGTATAAACCGAACGGGTAGTAAGACGTGGTGCTAATAATAATAATAATAATAACCGAATAGTTTATTTTGTAAACTTAAAATAAATTTGACTTATTTTATTAAGAGACAATTTTTAATATTTTGGTAATGAATAAACTAATATTAATATAGTTAGATAAATGCCTTTTTTTGGGTGATACCCACTCACTATATATATTTTAAAGTATTGTACATTAGTCACAAGTTTTAGTTACGGATTCATCCAAAGGACAGGGTCGTAAAGAAATAAGTGCAACTAAGTGATCGTAAAGAAACAAGTGCAACTAAGTGATCGTAAAGAAACGAGTGCAACTAAGTGATCGTAAAGAAACGAGTGTAACTAAGTGATCGTAAAGAAACAATTGCGACTAAGTGATCGTAAAGAAACAAGTGCGACTAGGTGATCGTAAAGAAACAAGTGCGACTAAGTGATCGTAAAGAAACAAGTGCGACTAGGTGATCGTAAAGAAACAAGTGCAACTAAGTGATCGTAAAGAAACGAGTGCAACTAAGTGATCGTAAAGAAACAAGTGCGACTAAGTGATCGTAAAGAAACGAGTGCAACTAAGTGATCGTAAAGAAACAAGTGCAACTAAGTGATCGTAAAGAAACGAGTGCAACTAAGTGATCGTAAAGAAACAAGCGCGACTAAGTGATCGTAAAGAAACAAGTGTAACTATGTGATCGTAACGAAACAAATATAACTAAGTGATCGTAACGAAACAAGTGCAACTAAGTGATCGTAACGAAACAAGTGCGACTAAGTGATCGTAAAGAAAGGTGGATGACCAATTTATAATCTTGATATTAGCAACCACCACCAACCCAAAGTAATGCAAGTCTTACGCCCTATACCGCTTGACCACAGACACGGCTAATAGAAACAAAGGTAATGTCAAGTAAAAATATTAAAAAAAGAAATACAAATGAACATTTGGTCTTTGTGTGATAATAGCTAAACCTTTTGGACTTAAAATACCTCTGAAGATAATTTTAAAATGGTTTAATAATTATATTTTTAAAGGTGAATATTGTTTAGCTATTAATATTTAAATATTAATAAAATCTGCTTTAAAAACACTTTGAACTAATCCTAAACGCAACTGATCAATTTTTTTTTTACATTACGCCTTTTTACCGTTCAACCATGATGGTAGGCCTACACACAATTTACTAAAAGAGTATTCGGTGGACTAAATATGGAAATATATAACTACCATCAATCAGACTGCTTGATTCTTGTTTAGGTTTAACATCGTGCCATCGGAATACGTATGATGATGGAATATAATACACAAACTATCATACCAATTTAATTAAATACACTTCAATCATTTCTCTACGTGTTTGAACTCGGAACTAAAAAAAAATTACATAATCAAACAAAAATAAAAAAGTTTTGAAAACATACATGAAATCATAATTAATTATTGCTATTAGGGATGACATATTACTTGTAATGAAATTCTGCCATTAATAATGAGATATTAAATAAAATTTCGAATAGGTTATCGCTTTTTCTATAAAATAAAATATGAATAGCGTAAAATTATTTTCAGAGATGGGTCAAATTCTTAGTTTCTCGATTCCGAATCTTAAATTTTCTTTCAAATCTTCGGATTTTTAAGAATGTACAGTTTTAGCTAAAATGGGAGTATAATATTTTTATTAAATCGTTTAAAGCTTGGTGTCACTGACAAATAGTATTTGTTTGTCGTGTATATTTCTTACTAAAAAAACAAAGAGAATACTTTATTTAATCAATTAATTATGTTAACACAATTTTGTCCCTTTTGTGATCTTGTTACCCTATCAACTACACGAGCTTATAGAATTCATTTTACCGATTGTTTACAAATTGCTGTATCAAGTCAAAATGTTAGTAATTGCATTAGAGATATTTATATGAGATTTTTACTAATCTCGAATCTCTCTAATAATATAGGAATCAAGGGAATCGAGAATCTCATCTCTAATTATTTTAAACACGGTTCGATAACATTCGATTATTGAAATATGTTTAATTTTCAGTCCAGTTGATGATTTTATTTTTAAATATAGACCTTTAAGATGAGGTAAGGTCAATTTTTTGCAGTTTTGATAGTAAAACGACTTTTTATACCAAAATTAAAAAAATATTTTTCCGGTAGAAATTTAGAGTTTAATTTTATTCACATGGTGATATCAACATTTCTTGAATATCTGTCACGAACATGATGTCATTAGATGGGAAACTTTTTAAATGAAGAGAAAAAGTTGGGATAAAATTTCAGAACATCCTTGACCGATATTAAACAACTTTTGATATCACCACGTGAAGAATATTAAATTATAGGTTTCTAATGGAACAATATTTTTTTTTTATTTTGGTAGAGAAAGTCGTTTTACTATTTTAAAAACTGCCTAAATACTGAACTTAGCTCGCGTTTACCACCACTTACGCGTCAGTGACGTCGGACTGGGAACATTATCATCTAATTGAACAACTCTGGCGACTTGTTGACTGGATGTTAGCACAGGTGCAGCATGTCAACTAATTACCATGTTACCACGCCCCCCCTCCAAGTGGACTGTTCTAAACAATATTATCTGCTATGAAGCACAGACTGACTACATGTCGTGTTAGCATGTACCACACAACTCTACATGTATTATACACATCAAATGTATTGGCTTAAATTACCTTTAATATTGTTAATTAATATTCTAGTGAGCTAATATACATCGTGTAAATGTTTTAAGCTATGCTAACGGGACACAAACTTTGATTAAAAATAATTCTTCTCAGAAAAATTCTCTCTATATATAATCAGAATTTTTCTGGCAATTTGGGCCCAAATTATATATCTATATACATATTTATACTTGTGATATTAAAATATAAATTATATATATATATATATAACCCACTATTTTATCAACGGGAACCCTTCCTTCACCTCTGACAAGACATCTTGTGAATGTGGGGGAATGCCAGGCCTCCACCGTGGTTCGGATTCCACGTTAAACTGTAGGTCCTCCATTTCATCTCACAATCACCCTACCATTGCACATTAGCGTAAGTGCGTATAACCCGAACGGGTAATAAGACGCGGTGCTAATAATAATAATAATAATAATAATAATAATAATAATAATAATTTATCAAAGGAAAAAGTTGAACGTAATATAAAATGGAAATAGTAAATAAAAGTTAACAATTTTTGTTATAATTCATAATCTATTATATCCGTTCATTCGGTTAAGTATTAAATTAATGGTCTGACATCTGGTTATGAAATTGTTCTTATATGTAAGTATGTTTGGTATGAACCACAAATAAGTAGAGTTAGAGCAAATTACAATACGAAATTTAAAAAAAAGAAGATATTTTTGAAACTAGAATCAGATATTTTCTAGAGTTATTAAAAATCGAATATACTTAAGAATTTTAAGATCCAAGGATTCATTAATTTTGGGGCTTAAGGAATCGAACTTTAAAGAGCTTAAGGAGTCAAATGTTTAAAGATTAGAGGGCTTGTGATTCGAAGGTTTAAGTATTCTATTCCCCAAAATTAGTTTTTCCTTTTCGTGATAAGACTGTCGCAGTATTTTAGAAATTTACACCACAAGATGAAAGGTTTTTTTTTTTCAAACGACGAAATTTACTACCGGTGTTCGGAAATCCGGGGTCGTGACGTAACACGTGCAGTCTAGACCTTTCCTTAGCCATATCCTTCTCGTAGCACCCTCTAAACCTAGGTACCCTCTAAACCTAGGCAGATCTAAAAGATTACTACGCACCACCACGAACTTTATTGCTCCATTGACTGGAAAAATTAAGGCCATAAATTTGAATCTAATTAAAGTCAAAAGTTAACTATAAATAGATTGAAAATTGATTATTTTTTTTAACACCGCGTCTTACTACCCGTCCGGGTTATACGCCTATGGAATAATTACACACTTGTTTTGGTGGCCGCGTGGTCTAATGTGGTACTCTTTATGTTGAACTAAGCTACCGAAGACCGAGAGATCGGGGTTCGATTCCGGTCGGGTGCACTGAGGTTTTTATTTGCCTAAATGATTTCCACTTTCCTTCCAAGCAAATTCCCGTGCACTTACTCTAAATTAAACCTTCCCTATCTTTAAACCGTTATTACATAGGCCGAACGGGTAATAAGACACGGTGCTAAAAAAAATAATCTAATAGTTTTAGGAATTAGGCAGGGTATATTTAGATGCAGTGTACCCACATTTTCTTGGAGGGAGAGTGGAAAACCATTTTGTAAAACCTATTTAAGAGCGAACACTCAGTTTAATATATTTACGTATGAATCTGAGTCGATTCATCGAAGTAACAAGACTCCGGGCCATGAAAATGTTTCCAAAGAGTTAGTCAACGAATTATTTGATTTTGAAAATATAATTTCTCGTGGTATGAAACAGAACCTTTAACCAGTTTATCTAACGCACATCATCCATTACATTATCCTTCTTTTAGTCTCCTAAAAAAAAATCCCTTAACTTTATGATAAAGTTGAACAAATACGAATAGAGTGATATTATCCGGTTTCTTTCGTGCGTTACACCCCAGTCCTTCCCCCTCTAGACCCCCCTTACCCCCCTCCACACACACACAAATTGTAATATTTGACACTTTGGAAAACTTTTATCGGGTGTAGTAGCCACCAACCTCTTCGTTTAATGAGAGTTTTAACTTTTTCAAGAACCAAAACTTTTTCCTTCATCTTTTATATACCTTACAAAATGTGCTTATTTTCATTTTTTTAAAAAATTATTCCCACCCCCTTTCCCTCGCCCCTTCTATAACCGAGATAAAATGACTGGAGAGTATTTCGTGGCGGTGGTTTCACAACGATTGTGAACGACGCCGAGATATTCATCTTGATGTTTATGAATCACAAAATACACACACACACACACACACACACACACACATACATACATACATACATACATACATACATACATACATGTATATACATACACTTAACGAGTTTTTTAAAAATTAATTATTTTCTTCACAACCACGGACAATAAGTTTGTTACGGTGGAATTGCTTCTAGGGGACGTTATCTTGAAACATTTTGTGTACAGAGTAATGGCCTTTAAATTTTATATCTATTTTATAATTTTAAAAGATCGCACGTCATTGTATTTTAGGTTTTGAAATATCGTAAAAATAGAAACGGTTTCGTATTAGAATCTTCGTTTACTTACAACATTAATAATTTATTGCTTTAGCATGAAAAGGACGATTTTTTTTAAAAATAAAGAGAGTTTAGACTTTGTAGTTTATGTGGTTATTTTACCTTTGGTACGTTTTAACCTTTTGCATATTAGTACACTCAAATTTAAATAGGAAAAACCTTTTAGAAAATACAGACATATTATTTTGCGATCAACATGGATACCATTCTACCATAATATTATTGTATTTATTTTATAGGTATTGATAATATATATCAAAAATTACAGCTAAAGACATGACTTGACTTGACATGACTTGACGTATGAACACGTGAAAGAAGATATATTAGCTTGTATAACTGTCAGATATGTCAATTCATAAGAAAATGTACATATAGACGCACTCATTATTCTTCAACCAGTCTCGGTCACGAATAACGATTGTCTATTTTCGCGTCATCTTGTAGTTCACTTTGAACTATATCACCTTGAGAAGGTGAACTATTTCGTAAAGTTCAGTAAGAAAAAAAAAATCGTTCGATAATTGAACTATTCATTCTCGCGAACGAAACATCTCTAGTCTATGGTTAGAAATAAGCTCAGGAGTAAATATTGCAGCTATAGATCTATATAAAATAATGTATAGATTTATTTACAAAAATATAAACACATCTATCTCGATATATTAGTATCCGATATATTAATCAATATATCTATATTTTTAATACATTTAATTGAGCTTTAGGGCCCGTGAATTAGAATAAATTGAACAACATTTTTCTTCTTTTTTTATTAAACGAGTGGATTTTTTCTATTAAACTTGTCTGCTATTTTCAAAATACAAATAAACATTCAAAAGTAAAAAGAGGTAAAGTATAGCATTGCAAAGCAGTAAGCCATCTTAATACCAGCGTTCAAGTCTACCCGGTACAAACAATATAATATAATCTATAATAATATAAGGAAGTGCTTGTTTGTGAGCGATGTCCAGCCAAATCTACGGCACGCAGAGATCTGACATTTTTAACATAGGGGGACGGAAGGGGGTCCGAATGCACCCCGAAACCGGATTTTTACATTTCTAATTACCTTTTTAATTAGGTTATTTTTAACACATTTTGAAGAAAATATGTTTAATCTGGTTTAAAATTACGTTTCAAAATTAAATCGGGCACCATGTGGGGGCAGAGGGGGGTCATATAATTCTTATACTACAGCGGGTCACGGACANCTTATATAATTATTATACCCCAGTGGGTCACGGGCAGCGCCGTGTGGGTTGCTAGTATAACATATCAGAAACAACCTATATATCGATATTAGTTGATTAATACATCGTAACTTTGGATTTATACTTTCATTTATCATCATCATCATCATCATCATCAACCGTTTCCAGCCACTGGCTGAGTCTGTTTGGAGCATAGGCCTCTCCACTCACTGTCTCTCTTCCTCCGCCAGGATTTAGTCCTCCACACTCCCTTCAGCCAATCCTGGCAAACAGAAGAATGCACCACGGGGGCGAGGGGGATCCCGTGCCGTCGCTTGGTAACAAGTGTCCACAAGAGGTGGCGGCTCAGGACCTCCTCGGTCAACTGGCGGAGGGGGATCCCTGCCGTCGAGGGCTTGCGTCGCTTGGCAACAAGTGTCCACAAGAGGTGGCGGCTCAAGACCTCCTCGGTCAACTGGCGGAGGGGGATCCCTGCCGTCGCTTGGCAACAAGTGTCCACAAGAGGTGGTGGCTCGGGACCTCCTCGGTCAACTAGCGGAGGGGGTATCCCTGCCATCGCTTGGCAACAAGTGTCCACAAGAGGTGACAACTCAGGACCTCCTCGGCCAACTGGCGGAGGGGGATCCCTGCCATCGCTTGGTAACATGTGTCCACAAGAGGTGGCGGCTCGGGACCTCCTCGGTCAACTGGCGGACGGGGATCCCTGCAGATGTAGACACTCGGTGCTGTCAGACAAAACGACAGAACGATCACGTTTAGGACAAAGTGAACAACACCAGATGTAAATGCAGTTGACTAAATAGGTGATAAAATGAGTAGAATATATTGTTTAGGATAAAAAAAAGACAGGGGGGAAGTAGAGTATTATTTTAAAGTGTGAGTTAGATTTAATTAAACTAGGTCTAGGAATAGGTTTAGGATCTTAATCGAATAGTTATTATATAAATAAAAAGCATTAATCAAAAATAAAGAATATTGTATAATATTGTAAACTGAAACTCAACTCGGAATAAATTGTCATAAGACCAGTTTTATCAAGCCGCAATAAAAAAACAACACAAAAAACCTTCCTTCAGCCTCCTGTCCTCTACTTCAATATCCAACATATTCTTTGGTATCTTCTCCTCCATTCTCCTCACACAACTGTACCACCTTCCCTATCCTGTCTCCTCTCACCCTCTCATTTCTCCTCACACGACTGTACCACCTTCTCTCTCCTGTCTCCTCCTCGACTATCCTCTCACCCTCTCATTTCTCCTCACAGGACTGTACCACCTTCTCTATCCTGTCTCCTCCTCGACTATCCTCTCACCCTCTCATTTTCTCCTCACACGACTGTACCACCCTAGTCGTGCCTTCTCTATCCTGTCTCCTCCTCGACTATCCTCTCACCCTCTCATTTCTCCTCCTATCTCCTCCTATCCACTCATGTCACTCCTATGTTACCTCTCAGACATTTCTTGAGTTCTGCTTCCATCCTGCTCCTTCACTAGCAAAGTTCCCGTCGCGTATCTCGACATTGGCCCGTTGTATCGAAACGAGGTGTATTGATAATATTTAGGGAAAACTGCCGTCCTTATTTAGGAGGTTCAAGGGCCCAGTACCCTTGAAGAGGCGTTGAAATGGGTGGTGGGTGGGTGTGTGACCTTGAATTCAGGGTGAAGGTAAGAGGTGTCTCGATATGTCAGCTGCACTCTATACCTCTTCAAGAACCGCTATCCGAGACTTTGACGCGTGTCACTTGTGGTCCCCGATATCGATTCTAGGGGTCGTACTTCTCCCTCCCCCTTCCCTTTTCCTACCCCCTTACCCCTAGTTTCAAAAACAAACCAACTTCGATCAAAGGCCTTCCCTTGTAGTATATTTCAAACGACTTATATAAAATGTTGTCAAAACTTGTTTCGGTGAAACTTTGGAACCATAGAAAGGAAAGTTGCTTTTACAAAACATTCAAATTATAGCAGGAAGGAAATTTTATCAAAATATAAACAATATATATTTTTTTTACTACGGGAAGGTAGAAATCTGTTGCACAGCCGCTTATCTCATCAAATTATTTTTGACAATTTTAACTTTTAGGTCTGAGCCTACTTTATATTATGCCTATATATATATATATATATATATATATATATATATAATTTAGATAGTTTCGGGTGACCTGGTAGTCTAGGGGTAAGGTGTCAGACTTCTATGCTGGCGGCCGGGGTTCAATCCTCGGTCCCGGCACAGATTTATCTGATTACCAAACCCTTCCTTCACCTCTGACAAGACATCTCGTGAATGTGGGGAATGCCAGG
>CABFVX010004441.1:53281-65523 GCA_902151425.1 Timema shepardi | reverse complement strand
TTTAGACGTAGGTTTAACTTCTTCTTTAATACTATCATATAAAAAATGTCAAATTTAGTAACGACCAACATTTAAAGTCAATGGCAGTTTGTTTTATTTTATTCAATAATTTGGTCAACACTCCTTTAATCGTCAGTTTCTAAACACAGCCAATTGTTTTTGTTATCTCCTTAAAAATATGACATTGGTTGCTAAACTGAAATCAAGAAGGTTTTGACAACACAGTAAAAATTTCCCCTTCTTCCAACAGATGGCAGCCTACAAACATGCCCGGTCCATGTATCATTGTGTCTAGATAGATGGCGCAGTTGGACAGTCACTTACACTATGTTTCTTGCAGTAAAAGTTACCAAGGTGTAGTTTTCTAAAAACTGATATTTTTAAATACTATCAGTCAATTGATTAAATTTATGTTTAATATTTTGTATTTGGTAACGTTGCATTTCAAACTGCTGCTGTCATGAAGTCAACTAAAGGGGGTGTTTCGGACACGGTAGGGTGGGCATAAGGGAGAAGGTTGTTGGTACGAACCATATTCAGGCACAAAACTTCTTGGTGTATTCATATTTTTAAAACTTAATATATTTAAATCAAATATAAAAAAAAATTAACTTAACTTTTTACCAACAAACCTACAGTAAGAACTATTTTACCTATTAAGAGCACACAACTTTATTACAAGTGGTTTAAACAATCCTGATAGTATTTTTTCAGTGCAAGTTTTTTTTTTTTATGTTTTCAACCTATCATTACCATCGGCTAGTTTGAAAACAAACCCGTTGCGGCACACACTTCCTTCTAAAATATATAGTTATTTTTGACTCTGAAGACATATGGTTTTGAGAAATGTATACGTTCAAGGATTTAAAATGGAAGGTAAGAGCAAATTTATTATACCATTTCATTCTCGTCTTCTTTAAATAATAGCTACGCCACTGATTATATTCGCTATAAACACTTACGAGGGTTATCCATATATATGTAATGTAACTAGTTTATGTGCTTTTATGTATTATTTAGTTGATAACAGAAATGTTAAAACAACATAGTAAATATTTAATTATATAATGTTATGTTAATGACCCATGATAATTATTTCTTGGTATTATTTGTCCATTCCTAGAGTTCTTAGAAATACTGGCTATAAATGCGTAAATTACAGTCAGATGCTTAAAAAATGTAACTCAAGTAAAATAATGGTAACTATAACTAGGAATAGGAGTCAAGAGAATAAATTTCTTTAAAAATATTGGAAATGAAAACATTGCTTTGATTACAAATAGACTACCTCCATAATAGGATATAATTATATTGAATATACTGAAAATACTGAAATNGGGGGGGGGGGGGAAATTATATATACTTAATTAAATTTTTCTCCACATATTACACAACCAAAGGTAACGTCGCTTTGATTGAAATTATACATTTATATTGGGCGCCATTCCTAGGAACTAGAAGAAAATAATAATAAAAACCTTTGGCTCAGCTAACTCTTGACAGTTGCACGATGACTCTTAACACTCGAGACCACTGGCTGTGCTCGGAAAACGTTTTCA
This sequence comes from Timema shepardi, assembly GCA_902151425.1. NCBI lineage: Eukaryota > Metazoa > Arthropoda > Insecta > Phasmatodea > Timematidae > Timema > Timema shepardi. Next base: position 63,964 of record CABFVX010004441.1, on the reverse strand, counting down.
GGATGATGCAATGTCAATGATAATTACACTACCGTACCTACAACAATGGTGTGCTGTAAATCTCTACTAGAGTTGAAGGAATACTGAAAATAAAACATGAGCAATTGAAATAAAATGCATCACTGAATGAAATGTACTAATTTAAACTACAATTAAAAAATTGAAACTTTTGTGGGTTATTATTATTGCTTCATTGATACCACATCCCAATCCTACCTATGGAATTCCAAGTAAAGAGAATTTCTAATCTTACAGATAAAACATATTTTACTTCAGCTAATTTGAATAAAACAATAATCAATTAAGACGATTTACTTTCGAATTTTTTGGTTGGATGAAGCGTCTTAATATCTCATTGGTTTGAACGGTCACGCGATTACAGATATTGACTGTAATCGCGAGTATAATTTATTATGGACCAGGAACACACTGAGTATGGACTACGGAGACGGACCTACATATATGGAGTCTGTGCCGGGGCCTGCGGATGAATTCTAAATTACATCATTTAATTCAACAAAATATAAAATGTAAAATATTTACAAATTAGAAAAATATAAGGAAATACACGTGTGGGGGCAAATAACATTACAGTATATGTAGCCCTATTTATTTTAGTTTTCTCTCACATTTGTTGTTTGTAAATTGGCATGTGATTACAAAATAAACTTAATTTTTTATATACTATCTAATTATATATACACACCCTTTTATTTTAGAAAACATTATTTCTTACGCTTATTATTGTTCATTATTAGTGAATCTGGGGAGATCAAAATGTTTTAATATATATACAATCATGTCAGATATCAATATTCATAAATTTTGAACAAAAACACGTGGACACTGAAGTCGAACTAGGTACCCTTGACTCTAACAATGAGCTGTCCAGAATTCGTCTCTTACATCCTTCCTCATATAAGAAGATTAAAGAATGACTCTGAACACACGACGAATGGTGGATTACTTGTCTAGTGGTACAACAATAGCATTGACGTGCTAACTGACCTTACCAGCACCAGCTGGGTTTTGAACTGGCAGCAACACACATTTAAAACTGGATGATTGAATTTTCCAAATCATTTTACTGGAGTTACAAATCATATTGAAAAATGTTATATAAAGAAGTTCTCGGGTCTTTTTTTTCCAAACCATAGAGGTCACATCCGTCTCGTAATTTCAATAATGTAAGAATTCAGCAAAGGAAAAATAACTTTTCAGAACAAATCTTCGATTCCGTAGAATGTAGATGCAACAAAAAAGTTTTTAAGTAAAGAATGAATGAAACAAGGTTCGAAAACAAAATAAAATAAGGGAAATCACTGTAAAAAAAAGTGTATGCTAGCAATCACCACTATGTGCTCCCATTTGCACAAATTTAATAATACAATATTATTAAATCTTAGCATTATTATTGTTAGATACGAAATTAAAGAGGGGAAAGTCCGTGGAGTCATAAATTCTATAGAAGAGTGAACATTAGGGTCAAGAGGGGAGTTGAATACAACGGACTCATCATATATCTGCTCAATATGTCACAGATTTCAGGACGAGACCAGCGACCAAGGTCGCTACGATAGCTCTGCTCTCTGTCCCCTTTAAAAATAATCTTCAGTTACAGTTAATTATCATAAGACATATTATATGTTTTTCCTAATAGGTTCTATTATATCAATAAAGGCAGAAATATTGAACAATGATGTTTTACATTTGATATATGTCCATCTCTGGCACGCAGAGGCGGATAAACGTAATTTGTTGGGGGGAGAGGGGGGGGCAAGCAAAAAGAGTTAATATAGGGACTTGCCTTGAAACTTTGCTCATAACTATGGCCACATCATGTACCCACTGCAAACAGTCCTTCATAAGAGGGATCGCACGAGCATTGTCTTGCAGCGCTAAATTCAGACAATGATTAGTGCAATGCACATACATTGCTAACGGCTGTTTTTCTTTGATTTTAGCTTGTACGCCATTATGAACTCCTAACACATTTGAAGCATCATCATATCATTGACCACGAACATTCTCTAGGGAGAGGTGAAATCGCGTCAAGGCATCCATGATCAGACTTGTTAGGACAGAGCTTGTCTCATAGAAACCTAAAAAATACTCTCTTGGTTCTATATTTTCATTTACAATTGTTACAGAGATTAAAACTTGTTCCTTCTTGGAAATGTCTGTAGTCTCATCTACAATCAAACTAAAATGCTTTACGTTCCGTATTTCATTCGATATTTCTCTTAGGACAGTATCTAAGAGACGTCATTTGTGCATGCAATACCTTTCGGGCTACAATTTGCTGCTTTTACTTTTCTTTATAAATTTGTTTGGTCAATGAACCACGTTTTTTTTCTACAGCCTCTTCGTGCATACTACTCTTTGCATGTATAATAAATTTACTTTCAGCTCTTTTTTTTTTCCAATTCTTGTAAACTTTACTAATGAACGGGGTTTCAAGTTTTGTACTGTAGCCAAAGAGATTTTCATGCTTTGGTCTCATACATTCGAAGCACAATATGCCAACTTCTTCACTTTGGAAGTGAAGCCAAGGAAATTCAGAATACCAGCGTTGAAGAAATGTATGGTCACGACGTTTTATTTTCTCGTCACCTTTTGCGTTTGCAGTGTAATTTGGCACAGGGAAAAGTTGGCGTGAGACCGCAAATAGATTACTTCCATTAAACTCCAAAGCTACATCCTCTGTTTTTGAGTGGTTGGGACTAGCAACTGTGTTCTTATCTTTATTTATCCTCATTTTCTAGATTAAAAAAAGAAAAAAATCTTATTTATCAACAATATTTAATGAAGGGAATACAAATTCATTTTTAATAAGAAATTTGCTATTTCATTTTTATTTATGGTCTTTTTTTGTAAAAATATATTTATATAATTAATAACATAAAGGATCTAAGTTTACGTAGGGGGTCCGGGCCCCCCAGACTACGTCCTTGAGGCCTAGTGTAATTTTACTAACGGTTGTTCAGTGTCACAAAAGTTTGTTAAACTCGCCAAATAATAATACCATACGCTTATATTTAACTTTAATTAATTGAAAATTCAAATCATATAGAACGTTTTCTAAATATCGCATGGATTTCCCATTTTGTATTGTGTTATTGTGACTCAAGTGTAATACTTTTACTTTGTAATATATCAAATGACCCGCTTCGGTGGCCAAATGATCCGCTAATTTTTTCTCTCTCTAGTGTGCTACTATCTGAGATAATCTTGGGCGTATCACTCCACCCCAAATCTCTAGCCTAAATTTATCTTTGTACCACCACCACCTTTTTTCGAAAAATTGGTAGTGTAATATATAGTTTTTAATTCCTGATTGGTATAGGAATTTTGGATTTTTTCCTATTTATAATGAGAAATAAATATTTTAAGACTGAGGATAGCACAGTACATAGCAGTCTGTATGCCACCAAATAGCAACTAAGGAATATGTACAAGGTGGCACGTGGCATTGTGAGGGAATGTAGAGTATGTGGCGGAAGGGGGAGAAAAAGTCAGCTTGATTGGTAGGAAAAAACACACAGACGGCCAAATTAATAGCTAAAATTCTAGCAATTTAATAACAAGATGATTTATTTTATTTGACATGGTTATAATTTACTATATTAAAAAAAAATCTACGGAGTTTTAGGCGTGCCACGATTTGGCCATCTTTGGTCTAAGAGGTCTCTCGCAATATACCGAACTGCCAACGACGGGGAAATTTGGGTTCGAGTCCCGGTGAGATGTATTCCCTAAATGGTTTTCTAATATTCTTACGCGCCAATACGAATAGACTTCCTCTAAATTCAACCTAGCTCATGCATAGCCCATCAGCATAATGAGGTCATACCATCTAACCCAGAAAGGCAGTAAAACGTGGCGACAAAAAAAAAATCAAATGAAAAAGTTTCGATTTAAAAATAAAGTACACTTACCTGGTATTGTATTACATTCTTGAACGATGTTAGTGGCCTTCATTACTGTTAGATAAGACTTATCACTTTGGAGATCATGATTGGGAATGACGCGAGACTCTTTCACTTTATCAAAATAAGCGAACGAGGATTTCCTCTTAACCATTTTGCAATAGAAGTATATCGATGAATTTCAATTGTCCAATTATTATTAGTCCATCAGCGATTTTTTAAAAAAAACGCAAACTTTGTAATACAAGCCCCAACAAATATATTCTCTCAGGGAATGACAAAACTTTACGACGATGAAATTATACCTCTATAAACACTTTATTTAAGAAAAGCACTCCACAAGCACTTGCTTACACACTAAATTCAAAGGACACAGGAAGAGAGGGGTTAATGGTGAAATGACCTTGGAAAAGAAAGGAGACAAGGGCGTAAGCTGCTTCTTTAAAGTTCAGCTCATCTCTACTTCGGCTGCTCTGCCTGAGATGTTTGGCACATGAGAACAAATCAAATCTCAGAACCAACCATTTCAAATCAGTGCGCATGTGCATTTGACAACACACGTGCTCTACAGCCAGAAGTTAGCAGACAGCTTCGTTGATCTTTGTGAGGATATTTGAAATAACCTGTTAAGGTAAAGCGTGCGTATCAATGTATTTGATTGTACCTCGAGACAGTGCTATAATTTGAAAACATCCATCAGGAGAATTATCTAAAATGTGTGTTTACCTAGAAAATAAAATATGTTGATAACCAGATAATTTAAGTAAGCATTGCAATGCATCATGGGTCAACAGACAGCATATGGATTGCTGCATCACTAAGGCAGATTCTGCTTTCTATTTTCAGCAAGCGTCTGAATCAAGATTTATATGAATAGTCCTCCCCCAAGAAAGATTTCATAAAATGGAGCCTTAGAGGACACTCGAGTCCAGGATGGCTACAAAACATTCAATATAAAATTCCTTGACTTTAGTAGGTACTTCGCTTTCTCTGTACGTAGCCACCAAGTCCATTTTTAGCATCACTATTTTATTTATTTCAGACCGCTATAAGAAAAATCAACAGTTTAAAAGCGATACTCCAACCCATCAGTAGAGGAAAAGATTTTTTGAAAGTGTTTTAAGACAAACCTATTGAGCAGGAAAGTGTTTGATTGTGCTCAGTGGCTACATAGTTTAAGGCGTCATTCTCACGACATACTGGTTTGCAGGCGACAAGGTGGTCCAGATTCAAATTACGGCCGAGTGTATTTTCCTAAATGCTTTCCCATACTTTCTCTACACATATGGAAATAAATTTCCTCTAAATTCTATCTTCCTTATCTCTAGCCCATTAGTGTTAATATGTGAATATCCCAGATTGATATTAATACAGTGAAAAAAAAAATTACAATGGCAAAACCTTATTATTTTGAAAGGGTTACCAGAAACTGACACCATAGGCAAGTCCAGTGGTAGAAAAACTATTTTTATTGTATTGGCTCACTCTTTGTTGCTAAGTTAAAAACTCACTTGAAGACGCTAGAGTGGTAAAATAGTGTCTCTACCACACCTGTTCTCGTGTCGTGGATGTGCAGCCTAAAGTTTCCTACATGTTTTGTAACGTCGCATTCTCGGTAAACACTTTACTTGCCGAGTTCCATTTTTAGGTGGGAAGTGAGTTCAGAGTATGTTAACATCGTGTTGGTGAATGAGTGTTTGGGCACTTAAAGAAATATTATTCACGCCAAACTGATCCCAATTCTTCTACAAATGAACATATCTTACAGCTTGATAATTTTCTAAACCATCGCCAAATGCGCATTTGTACAAAAATTAAGGTATACTAAAAGTGACATATTGTTTATTTCTACTAAATATAAATTAAATGAAACAATTTAGTAAAACAATTTACCTTGATATAGTTTATTTAGGTACCTAGCTAAGAAATATATTAAATTTTAGATACCAATTTTTTTTAATAGCACCGCGTCTTACTAACTGTTCAAGTTATATGCTTATGTACTAAATATGATAATGGTTTTAGGGATTAAGAAGGTTATATTTAGAGTAAGTGCAACCACGTTTGCACAGAGGGAGAATATAAAACCATTTTGGAAAAACATACCTCAATGCACCCGACCAAGATGAGAATGTTGATCTACCCGTCCTTGGCAGTCTAGTCTACTGTGAAAGTAGCGCCTTGGACCATGTAGCCACCGAAGCAGATAAATACTTGATTAAAGCATTTGGCCAACTGGTAATAATTAACACTGCATCTAGCTCTAGTGAAAAAGCTCATCATTTAAAAAAGTTGAATTGTATATAAATATGTATTTCTCATAAGTTTGTGTTATTTTCAATTATATCTTAAAGTAAGTATGTTAATTTTCTCAATTATTAATTACTCTCTCTTTGTGTGTGATAATTTATCTTTAGTTGATTTTGTATTCAAAGTATGTATATATAAAACATTATATTGGAGTTAGGTATAAGACAGGAGTTTTGCCTTAGCTTTGTTGATAATAAATACATTATCATTACCAAATACAATAATTATTACCAACACAATTTTAGTTTTAAATACAAATTAAACACTGTGAAACAAATAGACTAAAATATATAAACAATAGTCAAATCTGATTGGTTGAAATTGTAAAAAAAAAATCCGTTTATTTTTTAAGAAATATTGAGATCTTTAATTTTAAATATGCCAATTATGAGAGAACACATGGAAAATAATAAATATATTGTACACATCAACTTGTAGCTAGTATAGTAAGCAGCTCTAGAAGAATGATCTAATCTAAATTACTTTAATACTGTAGCAAACTTACTTTAAATTACCTAACTTTATGGCACCCCAATTACCTTTCCAATACCTAAATGTATTGAACTTATAATAGCTATAATGTCCTTTCTTACAAATACAGTAGATTCCGGTTAATCAGGGCAACCGTTTATTTGGGACAAAATTTGAGGAATAGAAACAAAACAAGTATTTATCATGATTTCCCCCCACCTGTTCAGGCCAACTTGCCACTTAATTGGGATAGTGAAGGCAGTGATTGAACAACAAATTGTCTGTAGATAGCATGCACGCTCATAGCATAGAGATCAGATGGCAGCAGCCTAGTCAGTTATTGCAAAGTCGTGTTGCACGTTTGTTCCATGTCGTAGTGATTGGGTTGACAATAACCTTCAATGTGAAGATGAAAATTAAGATTAGGAATCAATTACTGAACAAATTTTGGCAAAATAAACAACAAAAGATCAAGAAAATGATGCGAGTGACTAACCAAAATGGCAAGAAATATATTGTTGAATTGATTTGCTATTTCATGCAGAAAGGCAATGAAGGCAGTTCTTAATCAGAATGAGACTGTGCTGACTTTGTTCAGTTGCAATCTATAAAGAAACATGTCAGGTTACACTTGGTACATTTTTTCAAAGTAAGAACCCTTATTAGTGTGTAACTTTTCTTGGCACAGTCATTATTTTGACTATCTTCATTTTACATATGTGAGTATGTATGTTTGCGTTTAGCTTTAGTTATTTTTAAATACACGTTTGGACCAATATAACTTAAATACACTGTTCTTTATTTTATTTTATTCATACCTTTTTTGATCTGTTAAAATGTGTTTTTCAACTCATTGGATAAAATTTGGCTCAATTGGGCCAAAGTGTTCTCGTCCCGATGTGTCCCAATTAACAGGAATCCACTGTATTTTACACATAATGATAGCTCTTTATTAGCCATATCAATTCAATAATATTCTAACTATTTCTGTGACATTGTTTAAAAACAAATAATATTTCTTCAAGAAACACCAGTTAAAGAAATAAGTACGACAAACCAGCTATGGATCGGTTTTTATAGAAACAATGCAGTGAACAGTAGTTGGCGGTTTTGAGTGCAAGATACATTAAATAATATTATACTACAAACTACAATAATCTACTAAACCAAAAGCAATAACTTATGAGATTTTTTTTTCGGTTACTACAACCCTTGCTTGAACAGTAATTTGGGGTTTGACCAACCTTATGAATGCTACATAATGGTGAAATTATTTTTATTACTAATGTAATGACAATATTGAACATTGAAAGACATTACAGCTAGGCATAGCTATTACAATGACCACACACATCATAATTATTCTAGAGTGAGCAAGCCGTACAATAGGTTATTTTTACAACATAAACACTTTAGCTGTTATTGCAATCTTGAATTGGCGTTGTGGTATCACAATAACGTTCCTTAAGTAAAAACGAAGAGTATTATAACACGTTTGTACTTTGATATTTAATATTCTGGACAGACAATCAATAATGGTTTGGGTGTGTGAGTGGTTTAAGATCATCTGAGCCATATAAGTTTTATGTACATTGTACATTACGTACAACAAACCATTTTTGTTATAGCTCCTCGTGCAACACCACTCCATATTAACACATACAAATTACGGACATCTGCATACATTATGCCATATTAATTATGTGTTTGTTTATTTAAGTGTATATTTATTATGTTTTTAACAATTTTTTTTTAAAGATGTTATTAATAATTATTGTCTTTTGCCACTTTTATTATTTCTCATGGGGAAATGTGCTTTGATTAATAGGGTTTCACATAATGTATTGCTTCACTAGGACCAATTAGGAATATGTGTATTCAAAAATGATTACCTGATCATACAGAAAGAGTTTAAAGTTATGAGATTTTAATGCATATGTGTGAGCAAATTGTTGTTGATGAGACATCTACCAGTAATAGATTTATTAATCGCTTTGCTCCTGTTGAGAATGCGAGAGAATGTGACTACGGAGGTTTGACTTGCGCCTGAAAGATTCGCCACAATCTTCACATTTGAAAGGGTTTGATTTTGTGTGATCAAGTGTGTGATTGATTAGATTCAACTTGGAAGAGAAATTCTCACCGCAATCTTCACATGTGTACGATTGCTTTGAAATGTGCCTTAAAATGTGAGCTCGAAGAGCAGACTTTTGAGGGAAGCGTTTGCCACATTCTTCACATTTGAATTGCCTTTGTTTACGATGAAAGAGAATATGGGCACGGAACTCTGACTTGTGCCTAAACCGCTCCCCACATTCTTCACATTTGAAATGTGATGCTTCTTTACTACTGCGAGTATGAGTAGTCTTGGGAGCACAGTTATTCCTACAATACCTACATTTAAATGGCTTACGCCCAATGTAATCATGATTATGACTGCGGGAATCAACTTTCTGCCTAAATCGTTTGCCGCATTCTGTACATTTGAAAATATTCTGTCTGTTAATACTAATGTGTTTGATCAGCTCAGATCTATGAACAAATCTTAGTCCACAATCTTTACATCTATGCGGTCGGAGAATATGGTTACGGCGATGAAAATTAAGATCAAATTTGTCCTTATAGCATTTGCCGCACATTTCGCATCTGTAGACATGAGGTGTTTTACGAATGAGGGTGTGATTTATCAGATCAGACCGACAAGCAAACCCCTCGCCACAGTCTCTACATATATATGGCATCTGTCCGACGTGTACCAATCTGTGTAAATGGAAATCAAACTTTTCGCTGAAACGTTTTCCACACTTTTCACACTTGAAAAGATTTGGTTTACCACTCTCAGAATTGTGGCTGATAAATTCAGACTTTTGAGCAAAACACTTTCCGCAATCCTTACACTCAAATCTTGACCTGACATCGGGGATATTGGTATGGCAAGATACAGGAGATCTTTTAGATATCCAGTTCCCACATTTGTCGCAATGCAATAAATTACGATTCATGTACGTCAAAGATTTGAATGGCTTGCCACATTCACCACACACATTGAAATATCTATACTTCTCCGATAATAAATCTCGTTTGATGAGAATCAGTTTAGCTTTAGGTAAGGGATGTTTTGGCATGTATATTTTTCGCTTATCGGCTTGATGGAAGAAGAGATTCGTGGCATTGCCAATAGTATCTTTCGTGAGAGCAATCTTTTCTTCTTTAACACAGACAACAGAGTCTTTATTAGGAATTTCTTCTTTGGGAGATTTCCCATTAAATGGCTGCAAGTTTAGATTGATAGAGTAGTCGGAAGGATCTAAGCTTTTCTCAATTTTCACACTATCTTGTGTTGTTGTATCAAAATAGTCTGATGTTTCAGCACAATCCATTTGCTCATCCTTAAAAGAAAGAAATAATCATAATTGAAATTCAAAATAATTATATCAAAGTAATAATTTGATTAAATTGTTATTATTATTATTATTATTAGCACCGCGTCTTACTACCAATTCGGCTTATACGCACTTACTCTAATATGTAATGGTAGGGTGATTGTGAGATGAAATGGAGGACCTACAGTTTGACGTGGAATCCGAACCACGGTGGAGGCCTGGCATTCCCCACATTCACAAGATGTCTTGTCAGAGGTGGAGGAAGGGTTTGGTAATCAGATAAATCTGTGCCGGGACCGAGGATTGAACCACGAACCCCCAACATAAAGTCCGACACCTTACCTTGGGACCACCAGGTCACCTAATTTGATTAAGAAATCTGGAAAACATGTGTAAGTTTTAATGAAAGATCAGGATGAAGCCATAATTCTAGCGTGTGAAATGAGATTTCTGAGAGTTAATATGTGAGTGACAATATGATGAGAGTAATAGTTAAGAAGGAGTTAGTGCAGAAGAGGATAGAGAAAACACGACTAAGATGGTACGGTCATATGAGGAGAATGGAGAAGATCTTAAAAAAAAAAAAAAAA
>CABFVX010004441.1:33829-53262 GCA_902151425.1 Timema shepardi | reverse complement strand
GGTCTAGGGGTAAGGTGTCAGACTTCTGTGCTGGCGTCCGGGGTTCAATCCTCGGTCCCGGCACAGATTTATCTGATTACCAAACCCTTCCTTCACCTCTGACAAGACATCTTGTGAATGTGGGGAATGCCAGGCCTCCACCGTGGTTCGGATTCCACGTTAAACTGTAGGTCCTCCATTTCATCTCACAATCACCCTAACATTACACATTAGCGTAAGTGCGTATAACCCGAACGGGTAGTAAGACGTGGTGCTAATAATAATAATATAAAAATGAGCAAAGATAACAACTATACCAACAATTTTTAAGTTTACCTGGGGTTCATGTTTTACTTGGTAGTCAAGATTTCGTTTAGTTTCCGACTTAATTTTCTGTTTATTGACTGTTTCCATACTGATTTATTCTCCTTGAGTCACGATATTGGTTCCTTAAGTCTGAAAGTAAAAAATTTACATCCATTAATATTTCCCAGCCTGTGGTCTGGGTCAGTTTTTTTTCAAGTTAATTTTTTCCACTACCGGCTTGCTAGGCCTGTCGTAGAGTCATATGCCTTATAATCTATCTTAAGACTAGGACAGGCACAACGTCCAGTCCCCAGCCGTTAACTTATCAATTTAAAAGGGTAAATCCTTATTTCCATCAATGATAAATTTTCGACCATGCCAGGAATCAAACCCTGTACCCTCAGTAGGCTGACACGCTACCTACTGAGCTAAGTTGTTGGACTGGTAGCTGACAAAACGATTAGAAATAGCATCTCCCATGATCAGTTACAGTAGTTTGGCAAGACATGGTTTATTAATTAGGTCTACATCACATTACATCAACTAACATTACATAGTACCATACTTTAAGAAGAAAAAAAAAGAGCTAATTATCTACAGTGGCAGATAGATACACGATGATCGTCTGACAGAAAGCTAAAGAATAAATTAGCAGATAATTTGGACGAAGAAAGATATAAAAAAAGTTTGAAGTTTAATTTGGAAACTCTACTTATGAGAAATCCGCCTCGGTGGAGTAGTTGGCTAACGCGCTTGTCGTGTAAAGCTCTACTGCTGAGGACGTGGAGATCGAGGTTTGAATCTCGGTCGGGTGAACAGGGGGTGGTTTTTCGTAAATGGTTTTCTACTCTCCTTCCACACAAATGCAGGTTCACTTCCTCTAATTCAACCTTCCCAATTCCTATTCCATTAGAGTAATTAGTACTTAAAGCGTATAACCCAAACGGGTAGTAAGATGCGGTGCTAAATATTATTATTATTACTTATGAGAAGATGACACACTACCCGCTTTGATTGTTAAATGGTCTAAGGTGGACATTTCACTCCCTCAGTCTCCTAAACAAGATATTGCAGACTTCCTCTCCACATTAATTAGCAACCAATTTTAAACTACTAAAAATTCAGCATCAGCTTAATATATGTGCTAAAAAACTCTTAACCTTACTGGATTCCCTATTCACAAATCTGAAACTTATTCCCGTTCATTCCCAGTCACAGCGTCACGGGCGTGGAATGCACTTCCTCCTACAGTAAGGCACTTGACTGGGTTGGCTGCTTTCAAAACCGCAGTCAAATGGAACAGTATGTCAAAAAGAAGTTAGCTATTCATGATTTTGTAAACATTTCAAATAACTGTTTCTAAGTAAAGTCTGAAGTATTTATATGAATGAAGGAATGAATAAAAGAATGGATGAAGGTAATCTAAAGATTGTATTTAAAATTTTGTTTACGACACGGCAAACTAGCCTTAACTTCGCCGAAATGTTGCAAAATAAATACACTAAATAAATAAGGCAAAAGTTCCTAAACTTTCTAGACCAAAAAAGCCCTCGCATCATTAAAAAATACATCCTAGAGCCCTTCTAACATTTTTTACACTAATATTAATAATAATAATATTTAGCACCACGTCTTACTACCCGTTCGGGTTATACGCTTTAAGTACTAATTGCTCTAATGGATTAGGAATTGGGAAGGTTGAAATAGAGGAAGTGAACCCGCATTTGCGTGGAGGGAGAGTGGAAAACCATTTAGGAAAAACCCCTCCCAGTTCACCCGACCGAGTTTCGAACCTCGATCTCCCTGTCCTCAGCAGTCGAGCTCAATACGACAAGCACATTAGCCAACTACGCCACCGAGGCGGGTTACACTAATATTATATAGCTACATTCAATAACAGTTAAATTTTTCTAGCGGAAACATCACATGTTCTAGCTGTACCTTTTACAAATGTCCTTTTCAAATTAAATAATAATAATTGACAATCCTTTACTGAATGCTATTTTATAGTGTGAAAAACAAACTAATAATGAACATTATAAAATTGCCTCATGGAGCCCAAGATAACTATATGTATCGGCCTCTCAAAGCACAGTTTGAAAAATGGTGGTTCAGAAAGTGTCACTTTTTCAACAGACTGAATTGCCGATGGCAGGGAGATCGTAGCTTGAATCCCAGTTGGGTTTACTGAGGGTGATTTTTCAAGAATGGTTTTCCACTCTCCTTGCACAAAAATGCCGGTTCACTTTCTCTAAATATAGCCTTCCTCATCCCTAAATCCATTAGTGTAATTAGTACATAAGCATTTGCCTGAACAGTAGTAAGACGCAGTGCTAACAAAAAAATAGCTTATTTAAGTTTTTAATTCGAAGTCGGAGATGGTACATTTCTACCAACTCTACCCAAAATTCCTTAAGGTTCCACAACCCTGCCTAGCACAGTATACTTAGTTCATATGTATAACTCGAATGGGAAGTGAGATGCAGTGACAAAAAACCACTCTCTCTCCCCTGTTAAGTCATAAAGAAATCAAAGTATTCCTGTGAAAGGCAGATGGTCCAAGACTAGTTTAAGAAATAAATCCAAGAACACACATGGTAAAGTGAGAATTCTAGAAATTTCAGGAATGGTTTAGTCCTTATCTCCAGATCCCGTAAGCTCTGCATTCATATAGCCCTAAAGACCTTTATGGTCCTTAGAAATGGAAATTGCGTCAATACAGTCTGTAACCTTAATCATGTAGCCGTGCCAACCAATGAAGTCTGAGGTTATGTTCAATTAAACTCTTTGAAAGAAAAATGTCTATAATGTTTCCCAGCAAGGGGTACGCGCTATGATGTTTGGGTGTATGTGAAAAATTTTGAATAGTGGCTGAAACAAAGCAATATTATATGCCAAAAGTTTAAGACTTAAGATAGGGCTAAGTCAAATGTTGACTGTATTTTGTAAAGATCACTTGAACCAGATTCAAAACAAAAACTATAGGCTATGCCTCAAAACAAATTTAAGCACTAAACCTTTCTTGTGTTGTTTATAAAGAATTATTCCAATTCCCAAACATTACAAAGTTTTTATAATTCCATCAATAAATAAAACGTGCTAATTATTATTGTAATTTTTTAATGTAAAAACTAAAATATAGATTATGCACTGTTTGTTCACATTATAAGATTTTTTTAAAAAATGATTGGCCTATTTATTTAAAAATTACAAAAAATAAATTTGAAATAAAAGCAAGTTGACCTAGTGTAGGCCTAGATTAATTGAAGATAAATTGGCTAATAAGGAAGGTAGAATTTATGGAAATGAACTGTCTAGGAGTAGGCAAAAGAAAAAAGGTTGGGAGCCATTGAACTAGAGCAGACCCAGGCAGACTACGGCCCTCGGCGTCAATTTGTCTGCCTCGAAGGATTTTGGACAGTTTCATACATTCTATTAGCGATAACAATTTGAGTAAGATAGTTACTAAACAACATTTAGGTAGGCTAAGAAGCAACGTGAGTTATGATGTATATAAATTTATTTGCCATGCCATATTAGATTTTATTTGCTACTTTCTTTGTGTACTAAAGTTATATAGTTACACAACTAATAAATGTATTTTTGTGTGAAAATAAATTTCATTGTTTAGTAAATTTAGTTTTATCTCACATAAAGCACGCGAGAGACCATATATATGTCCATGTGTTCCTCGGGGAGAAAAGTTCACCCACCTGTGACGCAGAGGTTATTAAGAATACTAATCCTAAGTTAAACCTACCAAAGCGACACGAATCTTTCTGAAAACCTGACAGCCTAATTCTCATAAAACCGTTACAAGATACACCCTACGAATACGGAGTCTAGAAGTGAAGTAGCTTTATAAATATTTTGTCTTAGGTGTAGTTAGTCACCGGAAATAAGCTAAAATGTAATTATGTACAAAATAATTATCTTACTTTGCCAAATTTGAAAAATATATACTTACTGAAAAATCATACGTCCACATCACTGCACTAACTTAATCTAAACCAACTTATTCACTGTTAGATTTTATTGAAATAGTTACTAAAGTTAAGGAGAGTATGGAATGTATAAAGTCACAAATGCACTTTTAATTCATAATCCATAGCATCAACGAGGATAAAATTAGAAATCGAATATGTCAATTAACGCCATTTATAAAGCAGTAAAACCTTAAAAGAGCAGGGTTGCCAGGCTTATAGTTTCAAATTTCGATACGTTATCTCTGATAGGCCATAGCGATAGTACATGGAGGTGAAATGGTTTGTACTCGTATTTTGTACAGCAGGAAAATACTTGAGCTTCTAGAATTCCACGTATAAAAACAATTAAACAGGCACTTTAAACAAGTTGAGATACTAGCTTTTGGGTCATAAATATTGATCAATTGGGCATAACGCCCTTTGGAACTTTCCAGTGGTGTCATCTAGTCCCGAATTTGAGGTAAAAAGAGTTACTTTTCCTATCGTTCAGAAGTTAAATACTGTAAGATAGATGAAAGAAAGGTGTAATTGGTACAAGTACTTATTTCTACATACGGTTCTAGGGTGTGAGGGTAACCAACTTTAGTGGATGTGGCTTTTTATAACAGTAGTATTAATCATGGGTAGTAATATATACTAGATCCCAAAGTGACAATATTTACAGCGGACATACATTCTACCCTACAGTTGTTGAAATAATGGCTTTTATTTATGTACACATACAGTATGTGATATTCGACTCCCGTGGTGCTTTGTAGTGTATAAAATGGCTCATCACACCCACTAACAGTTTATTAAATTACCCGGCGAGTGCATCTTTCTCCAAGTTAAGTATTACGCATTGGCATGTCAATGGATTACTAGTCACATAAGTATCGCGGGTAATGAGATAAAGGACAGATGAGCATTTAGTGTAAATTTAATTACTGTCGAGCAGGAAGTTTGACTACCATATAGCAATTTCATACCACTAGTAAATCTTAAGGTTAAGGATATTTATGGCAAATGGTAGTAGCCAGAATAGGGCAAAATGGCACCACAACGTTTGTGGAGAAAAATTAGCTACACTATAATTATCGGCAGTTAAAGGCCTCCGTAAGTTTATTTGTTCTTCCGCCTTCAGCTGGGGCACACCTATATGAAAAATCAACTTTATTCGATAAAAAAAGGTTCCATCTTCACAATGTGTAGTTTGCCACGTTCCTGAAACCTTAAAACGTTTATTTGTGATTAACCTTGTTCATAAATTGGCCTGTGTAAATTACATTATTAATTATAATACAAACTCCTTTGTACTATATGTATTAAATTTATACAACGTTATTTTGTTCAAATGGCTGCTTAATTTCCTGTTAAACGTTAATATTTCTGTGTAGGTTTGGACAAATTGTCTTCGTGGTTATTCTGTATGCAAGAATCTCTATCCAGTGATCTCTATACTATACTGGATGAAGGTAAACATAGCCCTTGCAAAGGACCAAAGTACGACGCTCAAGTTTGTCATTCACTTTATTGTGAGGGAACAGATTTAACGGTGTCTTTCAGTGTTCTTATACATAAACATGTCTCGGGTGAATAAAATAGGAAAATTGTGAATACCACACTTGGCTGTCGAAACATTTACATTAAAGCATGTACGATTCATATTTAAAGGTAATATTGTACAAATACGAATACAAACTTTAATATATTTAAACTTGAAGCTATCATTCATGTTGTTTACATTCTGCCAAGAATAAAATATATTTAAAGTTGGCTATTAGCTTGCATATTGGTTTCTGAAACCATGTTATATTGAATGTTCGGTAACTATAATTAAAAAAGATATCTTAAAACTTATTTATATTTGTTTTAATGACAAACTTTGTGTAGTTGTCTAACGTTCAAACGTGCATTTAGGTTATAGGAAGTATTATTGTCTTCAAGGCCATTTAAGAAAATATATCTATATTGATCAATTTAATTATATTTATAATATATTAAAAATCAGTGTAATCTTTTGTTGTTTCATGGCAGAGTTTCAGGATATTACTTTTAGGAAATATCCCAATATTTTTGAAATAATAGTACCTATCACAAGTAGTATTCAGATCACATAGTTGGCAATGCTGAAGAGAGATTCATCAGGGTTGCCAGCTCTTTTGTCTCTAGCTAAAGTAAACAGACGTGAAATCGATTGTAATTTGTCCGGCAGAATACTCTTCAAGTACTGTACCTAGCAATTTTGATTTTTTAAAAAAAAGCATCGTAACACTGCCGGAAATCGGGGCCATTCACACCTCATCGTAGGAGCCACAAGTTCTTTTTAGAATATTGGGCTGCACTATAACTAAAATTATTGAAAATCCACGTAAAATATTCAAGGTTTGTGATTATTAGGCAAACAAAACAAAAGAAATAAAATTGATAACATTCTATTAACTAATTACAGTATAAAAGTAATATAAATTATTGATTAAAATGGTTATATTCAGGGAAATACATTAATAAGTAGATTAAACACGTTAAATATAAGTAAATAAGACTTAATAAACGGTTAGATAAATGAAAACACCTAATAATTAGTAAATTATTTAAGTAATGTTACGCCCTCTCATTTCTTTACCTCGTAGCAATAGGCCACTAAAGAAAATACTACAAGGATAAGAGGGAATAAGCTAACATAATAATAATAATAATAATAATAAAGAGAAAATTGCATCAGCAAGAGTTAAATGTAAAGAGTAATTTCATTCATTCAAAAATAACAGACAGTAAATTAATTGGCCTTAATTTATCTAGTAGAACGAAGAAAAACATACCGTAGTTGATTACATTATTGCTAAAAGAGATTAATTCAATTATACCAGGTTAGCTTTATATCAATAAAGCTATGAAAACAATAAATAACCAAATCTATTTATGAAAAATAAAAAGCTAAAAGAACCTTCCTAAACTGCTACAAAAAGCGTCTGAACATCTACAGACATTACGAAAACATATACTCTTCCAATGTAAAGTTATATCTTTATATTCCATACTTTTACTTCAAATATCACGAGAGTATTCTAATTTTACACAAAACGAAAGTACCTTCAAGTACTACAATATACATTTGTACTACAAACATTACGTAAACTAACACTAGAGTTTCACACCCCTCAAATCTAAAGTAAACTCACGCCGGACTACTTGAATCGACATCATTCAAATACTGAACAAAGTTAAAGAACATTTAGAAGTTCGCCACATTTCAAATATAAATATATGCGAAGAATATCCAAATTTACGTTATACAAAGTATTAAAATGTATACAAATGAATTTAAATTTACAACAACAAAAGTTAGAATAATACGGATAATCCAGATAATTAAGATACATAATTTTAATATATTTCAATTAATATTTCGTTAATTTAGAACAGCAAACATTGAGAATTCACTAATATCTTTAAGAAACAAGCCCTAAAGTGGCGAAACAAAACTGAAGTCACTTTTAGTTTTAAATAGTATTAAATAATTCCCATATTTAATAAACACATATCAGCCTATCTCGACTATAACAAAATTAAATTAAATAGTTAAAGTTCCATAAATCAAACTTTTAAGCAGAACAAAAAATATTTACAGAGTATTATAACTTTCCTTCACAGAGTCCAGATTTTTGGAAGTCGTCTCCTGACGATATAAAATAATAACCACAGTCCATCCATCATGGCGTCGATTTCAAAAGTACATTATAAATAAATATTACAGAGGCCCATCCTCGATGATGACGAGTTCAATAGTTTAATATAAATAAATATTACAGAGGTCCATCCTCGATGATGCCGAGTTCAAAAGCCTGATCGCATCTTCCACACCTTCATAATATATAGTGGTCTTACTGCGTAGTTATGATAGAGGGGAATAGTTCAAACTAAGTCGGTGACGTAACATTTGGGGAGGATCACGCTGTTTTTCTCACGTAGGCCATCGTGCTTGTTGGTCGCTGATTGGTAATCCCGCTCCGTATAGACGATACGCGGGTTTGTTTGTCAAAAATCTTTTTAACTGCTTGGCTGCTGACGTCAGAGATCAGGTGATGGTTGCACAAATCATCCGAAAGAGGGCAGCCATGTCCACGTGCACTCTTTGCCAGATATGCAGAAAATCGCCCATCAGATAGGTCTAAACCGGGCTGGTCGGAACACCAAGTGCTGATACATCAAGGCAAAGTTGCCCCACTACTTGATTTAGGACGTTTTGAAGTCAACCAGGTTACTAAGCTGTGCAAGCCAGTTTGTCCTGAGAGTACATATATGAACAGTTTACATTGTAGAGAGTTGATAGTGAATTATATTGAATAATATTGTTTGTCTATTGCTTGAAGTTACATGGAACTACAATAGTGAAGAATACTATTGTAGGCGATTTGAATAAATGTCGACGTTTCTTGGAGTGGGTAGTATGAATCGGACGATAGTCTATGTAGTATAGGTTTGGGTGGGGCTTAGATTGTAAAATACAACCCTTGTATTGTTACAGTAAGAGATTAATAATGTTTTATTATAATACAGTTCACAAAGTTTTTAAAAACGTAATAGGCTACTGCCCACCTCATTAATGTCACTCCATCACTGGTCCCAGATACAATCATACACGTGCACGACACATCACATCACAACGGGACAAAGTTCTCAAACACTTTTATGGGTCTCATTTACTCTGGTTGACTGGGCTCCTCGGACTCACCAGTAACACACGTGACCCATTGATTTACACCTGGACTCACTGGTCCATACTTATATTACTCAGTCCCCACCTTGACTCACTAGCGACTAGTCCATACGGGTTTACTTGATCCCACACTGGTCCGCCCGTTGTACTGGCCTGAGTGAAGTGGTGAGCTGTAGTGGGTTCACGTGAGCCTATTGTTATATTTTTTGGAAATTTGCGAACCCGTATTTTTTATTTATTTTAATAATAAAAAATCAATTTTTATTTAGAATAATATTAAAAAAAATTATAGTATGTTTTTAATAAAATACGATAAAATATTTTCCTAGATCCTTTTATTAAGAATAAATTTAAAAATAGAATAAAAAGTAAGCCAATTGTTAATACGTTCACAGATCACTACTGGGTTTGAGAGAGAATAGTCTTTCTCTTCACTACTACCTGGTCTGCATTTAGATGTGTCTTGGGCATGATCTGGAACGATCAGCATCTAAAAACTGGGGTCAAATCACATCACATTAGCATTCTCTGATGCATCCTGAAGGGTAGTAGGAGAGCACGTTCCAACATGTACCAACCAATTGGTCACACCGTGTGGTTTCGGAATCTAGCAGACGGGTTGTCGCGTTTTGCGAAGTTTCTGAAACAAAGAAAGACATATTTATATTGGTGGGGGAAAACAAAAAGAATGTTGGTAAACCGAATAAGGGTTTTTAGAGTTACGTGCGGAGACACTATTCTATGGGGGGATGGGTGAGAGCTTCCCAAACCACTGTTGGTCACATCTCGCTTATCCGAGCAGGGCTTTGGGACGTCAATGGCACCCTCCAGGGTCTATGACGTAATTCCCGAGCCCCTGGATAAGAGGATTGGTGGCACCGGGAGGTCTATCATAGAAAGACTGCATCAGCTTCAGGAAGTGGTCCTTGATGGTAGGCATATCCAGGTCACGATGCAGAGTCTCATTCCGGACATACCTAGGTGCGTCCACAATGATCCTCAGACACACGCTCTGGAACGCCTGCATCCTCCTCATATAGGTGTCCAACAGGTGGCCCCAAGCGGGACACGCATAGTCTAGGATTGGTCTGAGCAACTGCCTGTACAGTGTCAGACCGTTCCTTGTAGAAAGGGTGCTACACCTGTTAAGCTTAGGATTCCCAGCCTTTGCCTCGCCTTTTAAAGGGGTCAAATAAGATTAGCCGAGGTAGTTATTATTGTGTCACGTTACTTCTCCCCACGGCTCCTCCATACCCTGTGTGTCATTTAGCTGGACTGGCCTAACTGCTGAACAAGAATATATATAGAGGGAAGAGAAGTAAAGACACCGATAATAGCGCTGGCTTCACGGTCAGACACCTTTTTTGTTACAATATTTATAGCATTACGAAGAAAATTTTAATAATCTTACAATCATGGCAAGCAGCAATATTCTCAGAGAGAACAGAACATGCTGGTACAGATATTGGGGTGGAAGGACATACCAGTGCAACAAGAACCAAACCAGAACCAACCCCCATTGTTGGAACATCATGAGATGATACCACAGCGAGAGAAGTCTTAGGAACCTGGACAAACCAGTGAGCAAAACCAACAGGCAACACAAAAATGAGGAAAGCCGTATAAGGAGCAACAACAGCAACTCCCCTATTTACAGTCAGTGAACACCAAGCAACCACATCAGCCACTCTCCTTGCAACTCAGAGGAAGGATGCATGAACCACATTTGTTGAGGCCACAAAGCACAAGGAAGCCAAACCTTCGTTTTGTTGATTAAAAAGTGAAATTAGTGAGTGGGGAGTAACTTTATATAAAAAAACATATGTATAACTTAACTGCAAGGAGAAGACTGTAGTATATGTATAGTACAAGTATTGTTGTGCGCCAGAAAGCATTGTAAACAAATTAAAATACAACTGAATTGCGCAGTTGCCATGACACAGACAAACGAGTGTAGTGTCAGTATTACGATGTAACGGCCGTGAACTGACATTATATTCGCGCTTATAATGTGACCTCAGTTAGCACTTGCATACATAACATAGTACAAGCTTATGAAAATTGGGTGCCTCTAGAAATTATTTTGAGTAGTTCTCTTCTTGAACTAAAGAAAAAATCCCCTAAAAGTTATTTAGAGTGATTCTTAACCTAATTTTTTCCGTCTCTAAAGTAGACGTTATTTTGAAGTGGTCTTCTCAAGCAAATTTAAAAAATATAGATCTAGATTAAATTTGGAATGATCTTCACCTGGACAATTTTGAAAATTTGTTGCTTTTAAAAGCTATTTAAAGCTGTCACCATGATTCTTTTTTTTAACTATATGCCTCTAACATTTATTTGGAGTGGCCCTCTCCAAGCAAATTTTTTAAATTAGTCAACTTTAGAAACTATTTGGGGTGGTTGTTCATAAA
This sequence comes from Timema shepardi, assembly GCA_902151425.1. Lineage (NCBI taxonomy): Eukaryota > Metazoa > Arthropoda > Insecta > Phasmatodea > Timematidae > Timema > Timema shepardi. Next base: position 41,881 of record CABFVX010004441.1, on the reverse strand, counting down.
TGGCACATTTTTAAAAATTGAATGCTTTTAGAAGTTATTTGCAGTTTTATGCAAGTCTTTCAGCTTCATTTTCGAGAATATCTGAAGGTGTTAAATATATCTAAAGGGGGGATTACAGTTAATTCCAGAACGGGCAATGCCTCCCCTCCCTACACCAGCTCCATGGTTTCGCTGTCGCTAATTTGGAGTGGTCCTTATCACAATTTTCAGAAATTAATTAGTAATACAAGTTATTTAGAGTAGTCGTCCCTTGGATTAAAAAAAATAAATTTTGATGCCCTTAGAAGCTTTTTGGAGTAGGTCCTGTTTGGGAAAGTTTTAAATTTGAATAACTTTTTAAGCATGGATATACCCCCCATCAAGCAACGTATGACAAACAGATCACTGGTTTTAATAGTTCTCACGTCCAACTTGTTCTTAAACAACTTTACAGTTCCTTTATTTTACCCTGTCATAGCTGGTGCTCCATCTCTTGTTGGTCCGGAAGGCGCCTCTAAATGCAAACTGTTGTCGGACAAATACTTTTGTGTGCCTTGGAAAACATCTTCACTCTTAGTGGTGTTTTTCAAGTTTAAAAGGTTGAGCGTTTCTTCGGTCACTTGGAAAGAATCGTTAACTCTACGAATAAATACTGCAAGTTGAGATATTTCTGAAATATCCGTATTTTTGTAAAACGCTAAATAATAAGCTTTGAATGCTTGAATCCGATCTCACAAAGTCACCACTATTTTAGCTAAAACATCATTAATACGATGACATATTGTCTTACGTGACAGGCGTATGCTTGAACATATTTTACTTTTATCGGGCAAAACATTTCTTATGACCGCTTCTAAACACTCGTCCACCAATTCCCCATCCCAAATTGGCTTCATTTTCTTTGCAATTAACACTGCGACAAAATAGCTCACTTTGACAATGTTGGTGATTGTTGTAACGATGAACTAAAAATGGTTTGCTGGAACCCTCCTTTAATTCAGATTTAAGCGCAGCCAACTAAGGTTTTTTAATGGTTTTTTATTGAATTTCACATTTTCACCATGTTTCGTTTCCCCATGCTTTTTAACATTGTATTTCTTAAATACAGTGACTTTCTCCCAGCAAATCAAACATGTAAATCTGGAGTTACAAACTATGAAAAATTGATCCTCATCCCGATGGTCACTGATCTGTCTGTTTTTTTCTGTAACTTTTTAAAAATTCACTCTGTAGGGTCCAATATAAATGCATTAATTAATATTAAAACACATACTTAATGAGAATAATTGCATCTGCATTACCTACTTATTTAAACTTATACTTTAAAACAAACAAATAAAAATCTTTCAAGAGATCAAGTCTTCTCTCAACTAATAAGCTTACCCAAGTGACGGGAAAAGAAACGAACAAGGTGTAAGGGAGGAAAAGACACAATACAAAATAACTGAGGCAGTCACACGATACTCACGTGATGATAGCAAGGAGTAAGGCCACCTTGCACACAGCGCGGTTTTTCCCTGTGGCCGGACCCGGAACTGTACCGTGATTTCAGTCCACCATTAGGTGTAATGGAGCTTTAGACACGTCACGATCGTGATTATTACCCGTACACGGCTTCCGTTGTACTCACGTCTTGGACAGTCGAAAATAATTTAGGAATTTTGCATAGTCCTCTCGTAATTCTGTGAACAATGTCAAAAATGCTCCCACTTAGTCCCGACCTATATTCAAAGGATGAACCCACCAAATTTTAAATTGTCGTGTTGATTTTATTCGTAGATATAATAAATACAAAGTAAATGCCTTCTGCGATCCATCGTACTGACTGTTTAGAGTTAACTTATTTAATTTAGTGACTTGAAATCTTTCCGTGCCGTTATCACACCGTGTACGGCCACGGGAGAAGACCCTGATGTGTGCAAGGAACCTAAGGGCGTATTGATAGCAAGCGAGCCTGCCCTTCTTGACCTTGATTCCTACCGTTTTCCCTTCTAGGATTTCCGGTACAACGTGGTTCGAGGAAGAAAAGGAGTGGTGGGGATTCGCTTGTCTAATATTATATTTCTCGTATCTGGTGCTGCTTGATTTCCCAGTGACGTGGTTGGAAGTGAAAACATCTGGGAGAGTCGCAAAGAATAATGTGGCGGAATGGCCAGGTCTGATCTAGAAGATACCGTATTTGAATGTTTTCAGAAACTATTTGGGTTGGTCAGCGGAGCTCGCAGAGCAGCACTTTCCCGAGATCATGAGGTTGTCGGCTAACCCCACCCAACAACGTTCTCAACTAGCACTGTGCCCCCAACTAACAGAGTTATAGAATAAAAATTAATAAACTAATAACTATATGTTGGATCCAGGGTTGATAGTTGTCCAACCGCTGTAGTTTAGTTAGAAGCACTGGTGGCGTTTGATGTCGATTGTTCATTGTTAGCCACGAAAATGTTATTTTTTATATTGTTTGAGTTTGGTGCCTCCCCTGTGTAGTTGTAGTCCAGTGAATGAGATCTCTGGTCGTCACCCGCTCCCTCGAACTGAAATACTGTAAAAGCTATACATAAATAATTTAATCAAACATGTCAGATTTGAATTAATTAATCTCAAACAAACTCAAACGAGTTTGGATGGATTTGAAACATTTTTCCTGGGAGAAAAATCCTGGGTGTGCCCTTGTGAGTTGTTCTCCCCAAGAAACGTTTTGAAATTTGAATGGATCCAGAAGCTCTTTAAAGTGCTCGTCGTCTGTTTTTTAAAAAATGATAAATGCTTTTAGAAGACGTAGGCCTGCCATCCGTCTGGCATTTAATTATTATTTTTATTGTCCAGAATTAAATCATATTCATGATTATTATGAATTTTGTAGTTGAAAAAAATTACTACACGTAACACGGGTGAGTAATTTAGTAAATGAATATCAGAATAGGACATTTGGCATCCTTCATTCCTGCACCTCGCCCATCTGGCAACTACGCAGAATGGACTGCAGGTGCAGTACCACTCGGGGGTTAACGGTCTTCTTGATCTTTTGTCAGTTAGTCACTGATGTGATTTGATTTGTGCTGTGCCTGTCTTGTGACCTTGTATCTTGTGAATTAGTGTGTACGAACGTATGCCATTGAAAGAGGTGCAATTTATTGTGTTCATCAGTCTATTCACGGTTTTGTGTTATTAATTTGAAAATGTCTAAAACTATAAGCGGTTAAACTGGTTAAAGTGAAACTAGGAAAAGAAAATGTAAAATTCTCTGAAAAACTGACTCAAAAGTATCTATGTTTTAAAGTTGTTCGCAATGAAAGTGAGGCAAAGTTCGAAATGTGTTATTGTTTTTTGGCAGCTGAATATAAAAAAGGTACTGCTGATCTTGGAAGACAAATCAGTTGTGAATAATATAAAAGAAATCAGTTTGTTCCTGTGCTGTATCACACAATATATATATTATTGGTGCTGCTACTAGCCCGGTAGAAAAATCTAGGGCAAAATATCTGAAGTGGGGGGCGTGGTTGCTTTTGTTGACAACTTGCTGATAGTGGTGGAGGTAAGTTCGAGAAGGAACCTGGAAGAAAAAAGTAATAAACTACTCAGGGGCTTTGATAAATGGCGAAGGAAAGTAAGAATCGGCATGGCGCTGGCGAAGATAACCTACATGCTGCCCAGGGGAGTGCTTAAGCGAGATCCTATAGTTAAGATAGCAGGCAAAACAATTAGATACCTGGGGGTGACGATTGACGAGAAGCATAGCTTCCTAGCTCACGTGTAAAACGTATGCGGGAGAGCCTTGTGGGCTATGAATGGGATAGTCAGTATAGGGCAGCGTTAGTTCCATCTGCCCTTAAAACTGAATAGACTATACCATCAAGCGTTGTTTGTATCCATAGTGGAATATATGGATCAGTAGTGTGGGCACAACAACTGAGAAGGGACAGAGCTAAAAGGAAACTCAAAGAGACCTTCAGAGGAAAATTCTCATAAGACTTTCTGGGGCCTACAAGACTGTATCAACAAACGCGTTGTGTGTCACCCTAGGTGTCTGCCCCCTAGACTTAGAGGTACTAAATAAGGCCACTGGATATTGGCTTAGAAAAGGTAGGTTAGACAACGTAATAGATTTAACAACTAACGGTGTAAGTACCAAGTATGATATAAGAGAGACCCTCCTGGGGGAGTGGCAAGCAGACTGGGAAGAGAGTACCACAGGTAGAAGGACATTCCAGTTATTTCCGAACGCACAGGAAAGACTGAGAATGAAGCATCTTCAACCTTCCCAGGGACTTGTCCACTATATCACAGGGCATGGTCCATATCGAGCGTCCCTCTTTAGGATGAACTTGAGTGAAACCAGTCTTTGCTGTGGCGGAGACACCGGAACACGTGACCTTGGAATGTATATTTACAGAAAGGGAAAGAGCAGAGCTACTAATGCCTATACAGGCCAATGCCATATACCATATATTGAGGGATGTGGGCCGGTTAAGCTACCTCGTATGAGAAAGCGGGCAGAGTATCGAAAGCAGAAAGGGACAGACATATGGACGAACTAAAAGAAAGAAAACAAAGACAGAACCAAGACTTGAGACAAAACAGACAGGAAGGAAAAAAACTGAGGAAGAAGTGACGAGTGAAGACGAGGGAGACGGAGAATAAACATCAGACTTAGACTAGACGTTACCAAACCGGTGAAATAAAACACAGAAAATGTAATAAAATGGAGGTTGGACTAGATTTTGATGGACTCTGGATATATCTAGAGCTCTAGTCAACGAAAGGTGTCTCAGGGATACGAGTGATGAATATCGCTGATGAACCAGGAAGACCTGGAATACCGGCTGGGGGAAAAGGAAGGTAAGTGGATACAGATGAGACGTCGGAAGTTGTTCCTTACTCGAATACCCCCGCTCGCTTGGAAACAAGCGTGATGCTGGGCTGGAGCTATCGAGCACTCCAGGGATGTTGACTGGCCACGGTAGGAAGTGACCAGAGAAGAAAAAGAAAATGGGACTCTCTACAAGGAAAATATATAAACTGATTGTGAAGACGACGGCACTAGGTATAAGTTAGGTCAGGTTAGATTTAAGTCCAAAGCAGGCATGTCAAAAGGGCGTAAAAATGTATATAGCCAAAATAATTTCTATAGGGAAAGAGCGGCAAGTATAGTCATAAGTTATCATAAATTAAATAATGGTATTGATATATAGTAGTCAGAGTTGCTAACAGGCACAGGTCGAGGTAAATTGGTAATCAATAACAGGACAAGTAGTAGTAGTAGTAGTAGTAGTTTATGTTTATATTCCAGAAAGTTTGTGTGTAACATTTTAAGATTAACTACATAGAAGGCATAGTGTAATATGAACAGAGGAGAAAAAGTCCCGATTTATAGTAAATGTCAAGATAAATGGGGGGTGAGGGGGAATCACACAATATTGATTCCCTTTATAGACAAGCAAGTTCAGGCAACAGAGACAACTTTAGACTTTCATATAGTGTGTCATCATCAATCCTACAATTCTATGGCTTGCACATCTAAATTAAATAAAGTGATATTTTCTTATTCCGAAATTGCAAGGAAATTACTTGTGGCAGGACAAAAAAAAATATCTTTAATAATGTACGAGTAATTGCTCCTCATTCCATAGATATTCTCATATTTTTGGTTAGGAACTGACGCTAGTAATCATGGTGCTTTGAAACGTTTTCCTATTGTAGCGCAATATTTTGATTACAAAGAAAATGGCATTCATGCCAAAGTAATAGAATTAAACACATGTTCTAATGAAACTTCTGATACTATTAAGAAATACCTCTTTCAAAAGTGCATTGCTTTCAGAGGAGACGATCATCATCATCATCATCATGTTTCCAGCCCCTGGTCGGATCAGTTTAGTATAATGCCTCCATCTTCCTCTATCCTTCCTCCTTTAATTTCTTCCATTCTTCTTCTCTCACTTAAACACTTTCTGCTCCTCCCATCTCCTTCTTCGCCTTCCCTGCGGTCTTTTCACCACATATTTCATTTCCAACATTTTCTTTGGCATCCTCTTTTTTTCCATCCTCATTACATGCCCAAACCATATCATTCTTGCTTCCTCTACTATCTCATGTACTCTCTGTAACCCATCTCTTCCCCGGATAACTTCATTCCTAATCTTGTTTCTCCTCGTAATAGCTAACATGCTCCTCACAAACTTCATTCCCATGACCTCCACTTTCCTAGTCTCTCTTGCATTCAATGTCCATGATCCTGCTGCATATATGACAATAGGTACCAAGTACACCCTGTAAAATACTTTCTTACACTTCAAGGGGATTTTTCTGCATAGCAGGTCTCTTACGCACCTATAGAACAACTCTCCCTGCTGTCATCTTCTCATCACATCCTCTATACTTTCACCTTTCTCCTCAATTACACTTCCAAGATATTTTAAATTATGTACTTTTTTCAGCTATACTCCATCCAACCTTATAGCCTTATTAGTTAAGCCTTACCCTCTTTTTTGTCATTACTATAACTTCACACTTTAACATGCTAAATTTCATTCCACACATTTTTACTTCCTTATTCCATTCTTGTAGTTGTTCACTTTCTCTTACTCCATACTATCAAGTCTGGAGGCAATGCAAATGCCAATTTTAGGGGCATTACTCTAAAACCTGGAAAAAAAAAAATTTCTGCACTTCTAAGGGATTTAAGTAAAGATATCTATCATAGGTGTCGGATATCTAGCCCACGCTATGCACAACTGCTTGCAGCATGGCGATGAAACATTTCTGGTTGAGATATAAAGTGTGGTTATCAACATTTTAAATTATTTTCACATATACACAATTTGCACAGAACTAAATACTTTTTTTGAGTTTGTTGAAATCAATTATCAACAGCTCTTGTGCCATAGCAAGACTAGTTGGCTAAGTTTATTTCCAACAGTAGAAAGACTAATCAAACTCTTTCCAGCATTGAAGGCTTATTTTCTTTCTCAGTGAACAAAATTTGTTCCTATTATGATTAGATGCTTCTTTGAAAATGAATTCTCCAAACCTTATGTAGTTTTTCCATCCTAGCATGCATGTCTTTCACAACATTTCAGCAATTAAAAAAAAAATCTGTTAGTTTCAGCTTTGAATTCTTTAAAAGACAAGTTGGGACAATAGATTTATGTTCCTAAAATTAAAACAATCTTTGAAGTCCCTCTCAGAAAATGGATTGCAAAGCGAATGTAATATATTCTCAAAAAAGTGAAGATTGTAGGGTTTTATGAAGTCTATATTGAATACCTACAAAAATAGATGAATCCTTTGAAGGAATCTGAATGTTTCCAATGGATTAAACTTCACAGTATTAAATACATAAATTTTGATTAAATTCTCCCTTTTCTGGAGTATCTGCATAGCAAAGATGTGACCATAGATGACTCAAAACATTTTGATCAGTTTTACAATGTTCAAAAGTATGTTAGCATTTCTGGTGTGGATAAAAATGTAACTCTTGATAGGCAGTGGTGTCGATTCTTCCAAAGTAATAATAACATTGAATCATTTCGTGAACTTCTTAAAATTTGTCAGTTTTACTTTGAAATTCCAAGTAGCAATGCAGCGACGGAAAGGGTGTTCTCTTTAATCAACACTCAGTGAACTAAAGAAAGAAATCGCTTGTTGACACATTCAATTAAATGTATCATTGTGGTAAAATACAATTTTAAATACTTGACTTGCAAAGAATTTTACAAATACCTGCTGCAAGAACATAATGCATTTCTTCTCTCAAAAGTAAGTGCTGTGGACAAGTATCATCCTGTAAATAACACAGCTTCAACACATCTACACAATCATAAGGTAAGAGGTTTTAAAAATGTTAAATGGTAACCTAAATAATTTGTTCTGCTATTTATTAAAAGTCCGCCCAGCATTTGCAAATTTTGACCCTATTTAGAAGCTTAGTCTTCTGCAACCAAGTTGTGGAAATTGAATGAATCCAGAAGACATTTTGAGTTTTATTTAAGGCTATCTTTACGCTTCATAGTCAATAATATCAAAGGATTTGAAATAAATCGAGGGGGAGGATTATTTTTTAAGGAGGCGGGGGGG
>CABFVX010004441.1:21386-33823 GCA_902151425.1 Timema shepardi | reverse complement strand
GGGGGGGGAGGGGGAACGACTCCCTGGTTTTACTGCCACTGAAACTAGTGTTGTGCTAATATGCAGCAAGCATTGTTTGACTTTGTCTGGAACTAAATAGTTGGCAGACCCATATATCTTAGGCCGGGGACAGATTAGTGTTCCGAATGCTGGGACAGAAATGCTACAAAGATAAAGTAAGCACAGCTGGCCACCAGGCAGTTCACGCTAGTGATCAAACTTTGGGCTCTGCCATTACGGGAACTGTCGACTATGAGTGAAGTTGATCTACTGCTAGCTCTTGCTGTATCTGAAAAAGAAGAAAGTTCAGAACTATGGTATGTACCCTATAAACAGTTGTAGGCTGGAGCAGCTAGCTCCATCCACAGTTTTCTCTCGGCATGCCTGTTTGCATAGTTTGTTTTTTAAATTCCACATTGTTTATCGTTTATAAACAATTCTGTGTGAAACATGGCTGCTGTCGACGTACGGGAATGGTATGATTAGGCATGTAGGTATCTATAATTTATTTGTAGGCCTATTTATAAATAGTAATATTTTTTCAACATTTAAATATAAGTACTATATATTATCTGTGTTACACAACACTGATGTATCCATCTCCACCTAATGTAACACCATGTAGACATTAGAGTTCCCCCTTACCCCCTCTGCAGCATTATGTGGCTTATTCATGGCCTCAAAAGACTATGCAATGAGTAACAGTCTGTCTGGGAGCTGGTAGCTGTGCTACCAAATGATCCAAGATATCTCAAAAATTGATTGTTTGACAAACAAAATTAATTTATTCATGTTTAAATGGCATGCAAAAAAAAAACACTACACTCTAGGAAGTAATTTTACATTTTCCTGCTTTAATATTACACCCCTTACCCACCAAAAAAGACCAAAGATCAATGTTCATACAAGAATTATATTTATTGGAGACATAGTGCAATTAAAATTATAATTAATTTAAATAAAACCACTTAAAAACATGATTTTGAGTTGTTTAATACTTTTTCTGACATTATTTTCTTTCACTGGGATTAAAAAATGTACTGTTACATAAACATTTACATACTACACAAACATGCACACACAATGTTTAAATTAATTTGGATAAAATAATTATACAATTTGTGATAATATATTATGAGAGTCATCAAAATATTGACATTAAAAGTGGTACACATACATTAAATTCATATAACTTAACAGTTATTCAAGACATTTAAATCAAACTCAACATTTCATTTAAGTAAAATCGGCACATAATACTTAATGATACACAGCCATTCGTTCCATTATTAGAACTATCAGGACAGATTCAATATTATTCATCTTGATGATAATAATTTTGCATAATGCTGTACCTTTTGACTATATCCACTTTTGTATGTTCAACAATAGAGATATCTTATAAACAACAATACAATTACATAAATATTCAATTAAAATTTAACTTTGACTTTATTTTAATGTAATAGGATTTTCTAATAAAGTAATACTTATCATTTGATTAATGGCATAATTTAAAATATCACATTTTTCGTGTATTACTTATTATACTAATACTTTGAGAATATATAGCGTTTACAGTAATATATTATTAAAACTTGTCAAAACATTAAATATGATTAAGGGCTAGTCGTACCCTTATATTATCCAGCAGATACTATTAGAATGCTCTTGACAATATTGCATTAACTTGGCCTAATGCATAAGCTATTATTGATTCATCCTAACCCGACACCTGAAGTAAACAAATATCCCTGTATCACGACGTGAAGGACATACAAGATTGGTGCAACATGAGTGCAATATTTTAAAAAGGTGCGACCATGTATTGTCAGTACCATAAAAAAATAATTCGCTACACATTTTTGTATATTTTTTTAAAATGCTTTTAAATTTCCTGTCTTATGTTTAACAAAATTCGGTCCAGACTCGGCAAACACCATACTTAGATGGGTAGCATTCAAAACACACAACCGGCAGTGTTAACCTAACAAGTCGACTGACCGTTGCTGACTTGCCACTAACATGTGATAATGTTTCTAATGCTATTTTAAAACAAGTTTAATACAAAACATCGGCGGTTCTACTTAGTGAAAAGTATACTATTGATGTTCGTTCAGTAGCAAACCAAAGCATACTCTTCCACGTGGCCTTGTTTAAATCAGGTCTCAGCTTAGGATGAATCAACAATAGTGAATATCTGGTAAATAACCTTGAGATTGAATAACTTGGCCGTAGTAACTCCATCTAGAAATTGCTGTCAGATCTGTGTCAATAAATGATGGGTTAGCTGACGATACTAAAGCAGCCAACTGCCTAAAGACTGCCGTGCTCAAAAAGATGGGTGGCAGATACCAATATGAACTATACTTGTCTACACACTACCATGTTTACATTATGAGATAAAATGCAGTCCAATTTCCATTGGAAGAACCTTTTCTGACAGCTAGAATTTTTTTTCAAGCAATGCATCTTACTACCTGTACTAATTATGCTAGTGGTTTTTTCTAGGGATTAGTAGGAAATGTACCTACATTTGTGTGAAGAGTGAAAAACCAGCCTCACTACACCAGATCGAGATTTGAGCCTCGATCTCTCCATCATCAGCAGTATAGTCAATGAGAGTGGTGCCTTAGACCATGTGGCCACCAAAATAGGTTATAGGTATCTTGAAATGGTTTTAGGCTTTACTTACGTTAAAGAAAGCCATGATTCATTAACATATAAAGGATATTGTTACTTAATTTTTTCTGTTGACTACTTGAGCCCCACTTGTGCCCTTTTCCTCTAATCCACGGCCTTAGAAGAGAATTGTAAAGTGTTATGTCTTTCTTAATTTTTTGATATCTGATAGAATACCCTATAATATAACAACTATTATTTTCTATTTTGATAATTTTTATTCGAGTCATTGCATCAAAATCAATATAATAAAACAATATTTAAACATGTTTAGAACATCAATAAGCAATGCCTAACTTTTGTGTTATAGAAATGAACTTCACGGTTGTTTTTCTAGATTGTCACTACCAGTGCAGGTACATTACGCATGGTGCTAATACTGTGCCCATACATCTAATAGAGCACGACAGTCCACAGACAATTTTCAATGCAGTCATTTGAAAATAAAGCATTTACTATATTTGATACAGTGAAAAGCCTGGTTTAGACACAAATAATTAGTTAATGTATGCATTAAGATGAGTTTAGTATAAACAGCACTATTGTATATACCGGTCCATACTCAATTGTGGTTAGGGTTGCCAAACGTCCCGGTTTTCCGAGACTGACCCATTTTTAGATAATAAGTCCCGGTATCCCATAAGACCACTTTGAGACACACAATTGTCCTGGTTTTGAACATCTTTTACTCTGCAATCGGTGGTGTATGAGGCCTATTAACTTTATTTTTGTCAGGTTGGTATGCATTAATATAGAAAAGTCCTGTCTATTATCTAAGTTTAGCAATTGCATTCTCTTTGAATTTGTACATCATTGCGTTATTGTGAGAGTCTAAGTGTTAATGCAAGGATATGTTTGTTTTGTGGTACTGAAATTTATTTCTATATTAAATTCAATTTACAGTGTTAGTCTGAACATGCCAAAAAAAGAGTTGGCAAGTTTCTACAAAAAATATAGTGATGAACTTTCTTTTATAAAAAAAAGGAAGATTTGTTAGTGGCATTTTGCAAGCATTGTAATTCAAACTTTCGTGTTGGTCATGGCACTCACTATCTCTAACATCAAAAAGGATGTTAGTAAAAAAACTTAAATCTAATGTCGCCTTGTCAAATAAATGTAAATCACTAACACATTTTTTCGTAAAACTTGACATTAACAATGAAGATAAGTTGATAGCTACCAAACTATGATTTGCTCACCATGTTGTAGAACATCAATCTTTTCCATCCACTGAATGCATTAACAAACTAATACCAAAGTTATTTAATGATTCAAAAACAGCAATTAAATATTCATCAGCTCGAACCAAAACTATAAAAATTGATTCACCAGAGTCCTAGAACCCCATTCAATAGATTCAATTTTCAAAGAACTATCAATCAACTCTTTCATATTATAGCATTAGTAAGAACACCAGTAACCACAAAGCAAAAAACAAATAGTCCCACTAGTTGTTTAATATTTTATAAAAAGTGGAATGTTTAATTGATTAAACTTTGACATTTAAATGGTGAAACGTCTTGACATTATCTTGAGCTAATGTTTACAGACACTAAAGAATTTTTAAATTGATTTACAAAAAGTATAACTTTTTGTGATGACAATGTGAATGTAAATTTTGGTGGAAGAGGAGGATTTGAAAAAAAGCCCACCAAGTGCTTACAGAGTTAAAGGATGAATGAAGTACAGAAATTGAATGTATATGTTTTCCAGCACATATTTTAAACACTACTTTACCAACAGGGGCAGATCAGCTTTCTTGTGATATTGATCAAATTGTGCTCAAAATATTTCAATACACATGGTTAAAACGGAACAATTGAAAGAGAGTTGTGAATTTATGGAGCTGGAATATAAAACACTTATTTGGTATTCAAAAACAAGAGGGTTTTCACTTCTTCCAGCCCTAAAAATAATTTTAAAATTATTTGATGCATTAAAATAGTTTTTTTTAATAAAGAAGAATTCACCCAAAAAGTGATAACTTTTTAACAACCCTCTGAGTGAAGCATATCTTTGTACAGTCAAGCTAGTGCAATACAGTTACAAATTCTGAAAATTGAGGGAAGATCCAAATCTGTCATCAAGGTCTTAGATGTTTTAGAAACAACTTTCCATTTAAAGAATATTCAATATTTTCTTGAATGAACTCAAAAGTTAAGCCAGCATGAGGGAAAAAAGTATAAAAATTTTAAATATAAGTTTCCTTCAACCAAATATGTAAAGATTCAACCCTAATGGAAGAAGAAACAAATAAGGAAGGAACTGATTGGAATGATAAGTTGGCCGCAGAGAAATAGAGCTCCGATTTAATTTTCTCAAAATTGTTAATAGAATTCCAGGAACAATACTGGATATTTTTAAGATTTGTGAATATTTATTTGCAATTCCTGGTCAAAGTGGGAACGATGAACCTATATTCTCTCTAATGGGGATACAATGGTCAGAAGAAAGAAATCGGCTAATACCAGAAACAATTTTATGGGATATACAATGCCTCATCAGTTTTGATTCTAATTGTTGCAAAATGTATGACATTTAAAAAAATAAAATTGTGATGAAGGAAGCAAAATATTATCACAAATATGAGTAAACTTTTAACTTTTGCTTGTCTTATATTTTATTAAATTATTAATGCTGCACTGTTTTCTTTTTTGTAATATGTAAAATACATTTATTTTATGTTTTGTATAGAATGAAATAAAATTGTAATATTTAGACATTTTTTTGGTCCCGGTTTGCCCTAGCAAAAATCTGGCAGCCCTGGAGCTATTGTGTGTGTTATGGCCATTATTTAAGCCCATTAAGTTTTTTACATGTAAAGTGATAATTTAGGAAGGTTGGGTCTGTTAATTTGAATATTATTTATTTTGTATTGAGTCTTGAATTTATTTAAATTATCATTTTCTTGGACATTATGTGAGTGTACACCTATGCTAGACTTCTTATGTAAAGTTCTAATATTAAATTGGATAGTTTGAACAAACTTAATGTGATATATGCTCATCTGTCTCCCACAATGTTCCTGCTTTCATTTAAAAGAAAATTCATATATCAGGCTAAACTGTACAGTTCTATTAATAAAAAATGGCCACAGATGCAGTTCTTATTTATGGTTATCTGACTGTACATACAACATCCTAACTTAAAGAAATAAACAATGCGAGTGACATCTTTGCTATAGCCAGAGACAAATCCTTATCAAGCTTTCCAAAATGTTGCTAGGACGAGGACTCAAGCCCTGATTATTTTGTTTTTGTTTTATGGCACCACTGCGAGAAGAGGTGTATTAGCCTAAAGTCCAAGGTTCCAATCCCTCATTTTAAAACTTATTAGAAACCAGTTTAATGAACTGAAAAACATAGGTTGGTAAAAAAGGTCAATACAATTTTTAAAACCTTTGATTCTGAATAATTTGTGTCATTTTTTTGTCTCGGATATTAAAACAAACTAAAATTTTAATAGAAAGTGATTACATCTACCTCAAAGCTTCCTGAATTTTACACCTAAAATGTATTGTTTTCTACTGTTGAAAGCCACTACACCCATACAGCCGATGAACAAGGGGAGTAGTAAAGCCACAACGGAGAGAATTATTGTGGTCATAGAGCTTGGGAGGATGCATCCTGTCGAAGCCTGGGGTGCTATCCCTCCGAGCGTGTCACCTACTGTCAGCCTGTCTCCATACATGTCTAGGAATGCCATGACAACCCCATTCGTCCAGCCGAACCCCAGTTGCACTGTATATTCCCCCCCTCCCCCATGCCCTCCTGGAACTGTTGCATCATACTTTTCATACATGGCATTAGTTTCATTGTAGGCCTTATAGTTAGACCGCACCCATTTTTCCGCTATCTGGAAAGCCAATTCTTTAGCCGTTTCATCCCCGGTGGCTTCTAAGCTATGCACCATGATATATTGTAGGGGCGCCCAAGCGTTTGGATAATCCCACTGTTCACCTGTATGTTCCAATGATGCCGGTACCCCTCCCAAGTTAACCATTATCTGATGTTTTTCAAGATATTTCATTACCTTTCCAATTGTACTGTTGTTTATAGCGTTGGATACAAAGCAACCAGTCCAAAGAGGTGATATATTAGTGGGGTAGAAATAGTCTCGTTTAACACCATTCATAATATCATAATCAAGCCAAGCACCCACTTCATCGTGCCACAAAATCTCGGTGACAGCGTCCAGCCATTCTTTGGCGATGTTCTTGTAAACCAAAGATTTTTTTGTATTACCCAGACGAGTAAAAAATTCTGCTAGAATGTCAGCATTCCAATATAGTATTGCGTTCAAGTCCACTGGTATGATATGTTTTGTTTTAAGGTTGGTGATATTTCCTTTGTTGGTTGCGTTTAACACAAACCACCTGCTTGAGAAATCCCAACCAGATTCTGTCGCTGCTTTCAACTCTGAGTAGAAATCTTCTCTCTCTGCATCTGTTTTAAATAAACGAGCACTTTGAAAGTCCTCTCTATATGATTCTGGCCTTGGTCCAGAAGAGGCATCGAAGTATCTGGCTAACCTATAAGTTTTACCATGCTTCTCAATATTAACCGAATGGACATTCATCCAGTATTGGAATTCTTTTTCCAGAGTATGTATGCTTTCTTTCAAGAAAGTATAGTCTTTGACTTTATCTACATAGCTTTTCACCATCGGGATGAGAAGCGGAGGTTGTGATCTTGCACTATAGTAGATTCTTCCTCCGTTAGGTATAAAACCATATTTATCGACTACTGAAAGAAAGTTTAATAGCATTCCCTTGACAGTGTGGTGCATCTCTGAGTACAGAAGGCCACCGACAATCCAGTAAGAGTCCCAATAGTAAAACTCTCGGAATCTCCCCCCAGGCACAATCACGGGATATGGTACGTAGATTAGCGAGTAATGATCCGGTTTCACTCTTACATCTTCTTTGATGTTCCTACCAAGAAACTTCCATTGGTTATTTAACTGTCTTCCCCACTCACGCAACTGAAGATCTTGAATATTTCGAAGAAAGGGTGGGTTCGGGAGCCAATCTGGAGGTTCCCAATCCTCAAACTCAGTGCCAGCTGGTTCAAACATCTCCTCGATAAATGTTTTAACTTGATGTTGAGTTGGCTTCTCAGATGTTGTGTTCATAAGTAGATTAAAATTACCAATTATCTCTACGGGTGTAAATTTCATTTTCATATCTACAAACGTTTTAGAATCAGGATATATGGATGCCATTTGTATGGTGTGGAGTAGATTACCAGTACAGTATATATTGCTATGACACACGGGTGGCAATAAGCCACAATAAATGTATTGGACAGTCATCAATAAGCACAAGATCCGCACAATGTGATGAGACATTTTGAATATCTTTTAATTAGGACAACAGTAAAAGAACGGCCGACTCTTAAACTGTCTTAAAACTAAAATAATCCTTTATCACCGAAGAGAATCAAATTCAATTTTCTGAATATTGTTGAGTGATGTATTATGCACAGTAAGAAATGTAAGTTTATGGCCCGCAGAAAATGCTAATTTTAATGTAAATCCTGTTACTTCTCCTCCCATTTTGATTTAGTTCCTTGTGTATGTAGCATCACACCTTGTCATGTGTCATTATTTGGCTAAAAAGAGAACAATAACCAAATTAAACCAAGATAAGAATAACATCCAATATGAGCAATAGATCTATAATATATATTATGCTAAAGTTACATAAGTTATAATTAGGCGTCGATGACCTGGGGGTCTAGAAGTGTCAGACTTCTGTGCAGGGGTCCGGGGATCAATCCTCGGTCCCGGCACAGATTTATCTGATTACCAAACCCTTCCTTCCCCTCTGACAAGACATCTCGTGAATGTGGGGAATGCCAGGCCTCCACCGTTGGTTCGGATCCCACGTTAAACTGTAGGTCCTCCATTTCATCTCACAATCACCCTACCATTACACATTAGCATAAGTGTGTATAACTCGAACGGGTAGTAAGACGTGGTGCTAATAATAATATAATTAGGATAATTGGCTACAATAATAACGATAGTTTGAGTTAAACTGGAACAGGACCATCTTTTATCATAAACTCAAATTACAAAGAATATCTGGAAAAAAATGAAAATACTCATGTTTTAAAAAGTAAAGAACTCAATATAGTAAACATATTTTAATTTCATGATACAAAATTAGTTTAATAAATACTAACAAATGTACAAGTTGTTTACAATGAAAGATAGCAAGCTTACTTCGTAAGTTTCCACTATGGTGTAGCTTTTAAGATAGGGCCATAATGTAATCTGTCAAGGAATGATTGCTTACTTTCAGGGTAAACAAGGTGTTCTTTTTTTTTTGTCAATGTGTATCACTACCCGTTCAGGCTATCCGTAAATATGTTGAGAATGAGGAAGGTTTAATTTTCAGGAAACGTATTCACATTTGTGTGGATGGAAATTTAAACCCATTTAGGATTAAAAAAAATCAATCAAAACATTCAACCGGGATTTGAACCCTTATCTCCCTGTTATTGGCAGACCGCTTCCTTGCAAGAATTATGCTTTGGACCAATCGAACAAAGAAGCAGGTTACATAATAAATTGTAATTTGAAAAAAAAAAAAAAACAAAAAAAAAACATCTCTTTTAAAAATTGAGATTTTCTTTTTCATGTGCAGATCCCCAGACTGTTCATTATTTTACGTAGAAGACGTTCACCAGAAGTATCCTTACCTCGAGCTATTGAGACTTCTGAATGAGGGTTTCTAAAGATCTACGGCTTTATAGTAATTCTTATTTTAAATGTAATATAACTGGAAGTACTTCCACATCTCTAAGTAATTTGTGGACTCTATCAATCAACCACATTTGATCCCATTTATATTGAAGCCACTATAATGAAAACATGCTTATCAATTTCCAACGTTTTAATGCTCAGCAAATAAATTATTTCAATTGCTATTTTAATGACTTTTCCCTCCCTCTTTTTAACAATGTCCTGCTATTGCTATTAGCATATGACGAAATGGTAGCCTAGGGTCAGACAAACATTTTTTCTTTGCCATATTCCATTCCAAATTCCATATTGCCATATTGCCGATTCAAAACCAAACTCATCTTTAGGTGGCGCAGGAACCAATATTGTTGAAAATTTTGTAAAACTAGCACTGCCCAAACAAAGCTTTATGTATCATACTATATAGCATATTAACAGAGCAATTTTAGAGCCGACAACACCCGAACTGTAATAATACAAGCCTAGTACAAATCAGCCAATGAATGTTCTCAAAAAATGGTCCCAAACAGAGGGATTAGTGACGATGACAGGTGGGCCACCAGATGACTCAACACATTAGGCGAACGAACCCAAGAAAGCCCTAGGGCGAGTGTGTAGACGGTGCACTAGTCTTTGCCCAGAACCGCTCATTAATGCTAGGTTTGTGCCACTCGTTTGTGTGTCCTCTTTTTTTTTTACCAAATCAAAGGACCAGAGTGAGCACACCCCTCTATGAAACTGAACTTAACTTGAATAAAGCTGAATGTGTGGACAGCTCACATTCAGCTTCATTCGTGACACTAGCATTCGACCGAACATTCAGAGTGACATTTAGGTGAAAGTGACCCGCCTCAGTGGCGTAGTTGGCTAACGCGCTTGTCGTGTTGTGCTCGACTACTGAGGACGGGGAGAGCGAGGTTCGAATCTCGATCGAGTGAACGTTTTTTTTTTTTTCNGCTGAGGACGGGGAGATCGAGGTTCGAATCTCGGTCGGGTGAACTGGGGGTGGTTTTTTCCTAAATGGTTTTCCACTCTCCCTCCACGCAAATGCGGGTTCACTTCCTCTAATTCAACCTCCCCAATTCCTAATCCATTAGCGTAATTAGTACTTAAAGCGTATAACCCGAACGGGTAGTAAGACGCGGTGCTAAATATTATTATTATTATTATAGGTGAAAGTGAGGAGGAAGCACCAGAGAATAACCAAGTTCCTGTTGTAAGATTAATAATGCGCAGTATTAGTCTTTAGCAACTACACTTCCCCCTCTTGAGCAATAGACTAATTTATTTTTAAGTGGTGACTAAATTTTTCTTAACCAAGGTGTCCAGCCAAACAATATTTTAAAGTTTCCTGATGTTTTTCAACATTTCCAGTCAATGTATATTTCCAATACCATTTTATTAAGATCACAACTCGATGTAGTACTAATAATTTTTTTTAAGGATTTTTACTATACACATTCAAAAATTGTTTCACAAGGTTAAAGCGTTTTAGCCTAAAGCAATGGACTATTGGATAGTGAGATCAAAGTTGGATTTCAGTGAGAGCTTATTGTGACATTAAAATATCACTTTACACAAATAAAGTTTAAAGTGCTGTGAGGAACCTTATTCATTTTAGTTTCTTCTTCCTTTACACCATAATTGAATTCCTGCGCATGCACATAACCATAGCTCAACTTTGTCTAAAGATGCGTGGAGGGGTGGAAGAACAACACGAAAATCACTTGTTGACTTTGACAGTTAAGATTAGAAAATCAACTTTGTTAAAAGATATTTGTGGTGTGTATTTAATGGAAGGAAAAAAAACTCTTGAAACATACACTACAGTAAGATTTGATATCTAACAAACTCACACACGCTCTAATAACTTATAACTAAACTGAAAACCTGGTAAGAAATCCGACCACACACAAACAAACACACACCAAAAGTCAAATATTAAAATAAAGTAATGATATCTATTTTTAGGTTAAATAATGTATAAGTATTGTGAGATAAAATGGAGGACCTACAGTTTAACGTGGAATCTGAACCTCGGTGGAGGCCTGGCATTCCCCACATTCACAAAATGTCTTGTCAGAGGTGAAGGAAGGGTTTGGTAATCAGATAAATCTGTGCCGGGACCAAGGATTGAACCCCAAACCCCAGCATAGAAGTCCGATACCTTACCCCCAGACCACCAGGTCACCCAAAAATATATTATTATATAGGGCCTACTTACCTAACTTAACATAAACTAACCTTCAATACAGTACAGTAGGTACTGTAATTACTTTAAGGTTGACTTGCTATCCTTGCTACAGCCCCATTCACTACTAAATTAGAATCTCATTTAATATTCACAAAATAAATTATTCAACTTTGGTTGTATAACATGACAGATGATGTCATAAGCCTATCGTAAGGTTTCATGGGTCAAACCGCGTGTTCATTTCTTGTGTAAACTTACATTTAAACTTAGAGTTTTGTAAGTTGTTTAGTAAAAATAAATAATTTCAAATTAATATAATTATAGTAGGCCAATCATTCAATTTGCCATTTCCATGTAGGCCTATGAGGATGAGTTTAGTGTTAAATTTTTAAAGATTTATTTTAACTAAAACCCGCCTCGGTGGCGTAGTTGGCTAACACGCTTGTCGTGTTGAGCTCGAATGCTGAGGATGGGAGATCGAGGTTCAAATCTTGGTCGGGTGAACTGGGGGTGGTTTTTCCTAAATGGTTTTCCACTCTCCCTCAACGCAAATGCGGGTTCACTTCCTCTAATTCAACCTTTCCAATTCCTAATCCATTAAAGTAATTAGTACTTAAAGCGTATAACCCAAACGGGTAGTAAGACGCGGTGCTAAATATTATTATTATTTTAACTAAAATAAACCCTATAACCTGAAAGGGTAATAAGATGTGATGCTAAGTATTATTATTACTTAACTAAAATATCATAATAACACTTAGCCTACAGTGTATTATGAGGGAAGTAGCTTAGGCATTATTTCTTATATATA